>OZ029924.1:24803892-25071392 GCA_964023275.1 Norana najaformis
TTTATTTGTTTAATTAGACTAATTGTCATAATTGCCTTTGTTTCCGTGTCTGGGGCCCCTTCACTCAGCATACAATTGAAGATATCATATTCCAGTTTCAGGATCCGATGTAAATGTGCGACCAATCTTAACAGTAATTATCGTAATCGTAAACACGAGATTGCTAAAGCGCTACTTAAAAGCTAAGCGCAGGGCATCAGCTCATTCACGAGCGCTGAGTCAAGTCAGTGGGGTTGTTGAAAGATGTCATGTCAAGAACCAAGTCCGGTTGCCAGAAGACCAAAGAGAGAAGGGGGAGAGGAGCTCTTAGGGTGGGTTGTGTTTAAGAGGAGAGAAATGGGGATGGTTGATTAGTTCCCGTAAATAAATAAGGCCTTAGGATGTCCTCATCATGATGCAATTTTGGGGGAGAGATTGAAGAACTTCCCCCATTGATTCTCCTCCCCACGGATCTAAATCCTCTCGCTTCCTCGCCCCACTTCCATCCTCTTTCTTCATTTTCCTCATACCTACTATCCTCCGAAGACCCTCAACCGATGGACATCATGGCGCGTTAACAATGCTTTACTTACTTACCTACTCACTCACTCACTCACTCACTCATTGACTCACTCACGTACAGCGAAGAAGAGCAGTTCTACGAGTTCGCTCCGAGAGCACCGGTGGTTATGAAATGATAGCGACTTCGTTTTCTTAGCCTCTGCATATGACGCTGGGCAGCCAGCCCGCTCCCTCGCTGCCTGAGCTTTCCGTTGACAGCATCCAGTCAGCGTACTCATTATAGCTAAGCTGGGTAGGGGCGCAAGTGCAGCCGAAATCTAGAAGCAACAAATATCTGCCCTGGGAGGGATTTGAACCCGCGACCTCTCCGTCGACCATCCAGTAAGCTAACCATTAGACCATCGCACGTCAACATAGATCAATGTAAAATATTCATGCATCTCTAAACATTTATATCTATGGTAAATATTGATCTAAAATATGCATATCAAACCTCTTCTTCAAGTTCTCTGCCTTCGGGCAGGTTTGAACTACAGAACTATTTATATCTAATAATATTAAAATGTACCGTGTATATCAGCTTTCCTCGAGAAATATTAATCAATATTCATATTTTCGGATTAATTTCTTTATGGACGTTGGACTTCGATGGCGTGACAATTTGTTATTATCCGCGAACTAAACGAATTTCAGGCCATTTCTCGGACTACGGAAGCGCAGGGCAGCCAAAGAACGTGACCTACTTTAATCGCAATCGTAATCCCGGGATTTCTACAGCGCCCAACGAAAGCCGCGTCACGGGGACCAGCTTTTTCACAGGCGCTCAGTCAAAACAAAATCGATAGGCAAAAAGGGTTCGGTTCCTGGTCGTGATATAAAAGTCAGGCAGAGAGACAGCGTGGCAGATACGGTAGGCGATATTTGGGTTTGGAAATTGATCTATCAGATGATATTCCATGTCTCAGCTCAATATTCGCTTTAATCAGCACCGTGATTTATTCACTGTCTTACTTACAATAATTATTACTTGAGGGTCATGAAATCTAATCAGGAAATGTAAGGACAAAAAGCAAATACTTGAAAATGAGGGTAGTAGCAAAATTCGAAGGCAGCCATGCTTGATCGAAGTTCGTTGTGATAATTTTTATTCAGACTTTATCATAAAAAGGGACAAATACTAAATGTTCATTAATAATAAATATTGTTCTGGGCTTTAACGGAATAGGACTATTTTTGGCAGCCATTTGCGATTGTTTAAACAGGCGACCGCTTCTGATCAGCAAAGAGCAGGTAGGATAAAATATGCCAACTGTCACTGTCCAAGCATTGGTCTTCTGCCATCCATCCATCCATCCATCCATCCATCCATCCATCCATTGTGACAGAGCTCACACCAGGCAAGCATTATAAACATCATCACCAACATCATCACCATCACATCATTATCATCATAATTATCATCAATATAATCACCATCATCATCATCACCACCATCACCACTTCATCATCATCATAATCCCAATCATCATCACCATTATCATCATCACCATTATCATCATCACCATTATCATCCCCACTACCATCATCACAGCATCCCCATTATTATCAGCACCATTATCGTCATCGTCTTCGTCGTCGTCGTCATCATAATTATCTGCAACAAGAAGAAAAGGCAGAGAAGAAGGGTAAGGTACAAATAAACCTATTTATAACCATACCTTCGACCCTCATTGGAAATAAACGGTTGACAACATTGCATAGTAATAAGGTATCTTTCCAAGACGACGCTTAAATTCACATCCCAGTTCCCGAACACATCATACAAGAATTCTCGTCATAAAGACACATTATAATGAGACTTTGTTGTAGTTGATACAAGCCTCCTCTGAAGCCTACTATGGGATAAAGGACCCTTACTTTAATATACCTACTGGTAAATCTCACCTTACCTTACCTACCTTACTTTACCATGACCATTATTTAGCAGCCCCTTTAAGCGAAAACCGAGAGGCAGACGTGGGCATGAAGTGTTAGCGACTCTATTTTCTTAGCCTCGACATATGCGGGCAGCAGTGTACGGTCACTGTACTCATTTATGGCAGTGCTCACTAGATGGCGCAGGTGGAACAGAATCTCAAAACATCTACCTTACATGGTGGGGATTACCTACGTAGTGGGGATTACTCTGCCTGGTGTGATTACCTGGTGGGAATTACCTTACCTGTTGGGGATTATTTTACTTGGTTGGGATTACCTTACCTGGTGGGGATCACCTTACCTGGTGGGATTACCTTATCTGTTGGGGACTACCTTACCCAGTGGGGATTACTTTACCTGTTGGGATTACCTTACCTGTTTGAGATTACTTTACCTGGTGGGATTACCTTGCCTGGTGCGGATTACCTTACCCGGTGGGGATTTCAACCCCTGATCTCTGGGTTGACGGCCCAACATTTCAAGCACATTAACCACTAGATCATTGGACCGCCTCCCACGCCATGACTGCTATGCTGTCGTCACTCACAACGTCATCACCAACGTCATTGCTTTCCCCTTAAATATTCTAATCAAAACAGATCACAGATGAGGCAGCGCATCAGCTGACCTGCCAATCACTTCGCACATCTCGTACGCCTCGTCAAAGGTCAGTACGTTTCCATGGAGATGGCGACCCGGGTTCACCGATCCGCCCTGGTTTTCCAGTGACCCGAGTGACCCCGGTGACCTTGCTGAAACCGCCATCTGTCTAAAACGTTGAGTGATCGGCGAACTTCAGAAACTGAAACACAAAAGAATCTCTTCAATTTCATTCATTTAAACGACAAAAATAGCATTAAATAAATTCTAGATTGAGTCAAGTCTGAAGAAAATTAATTCTAAGTTAACAATCTGCTCTGCCTGCCTGTCTGCCTGCCTGTCTGTCTATCATCTGTCTGTCTGTCTGTCTGTCTGCCTGCCTGCCTGCCTGCCTGCCTGCATGCATGCATGCATGCATGTATGTATGCCTTCCAGCCTGCTGGAGTTTCAAAACCAAGATCAAGACCAGCAAATTCGAGACCAAGACCGCATTTTTTGGTCTCGAGACGGTCTCGAGACCACATCATTGAAGATTGGTACTTGTAATTTGCAGTACTTGCGAGTACTTACCAGGCCTAGAACAGAATACTGATAAACGGGAACAATCCCCATCAAGGATACAAAATCTCAATAAGATTTCAAGACAGAAGCCTCGAGCAAAAAAAGCAGCTGACTTGACAGTGGAAGTAAACAGTTTCTGATTAGCTTATCTGTCGAAGAATCCACACAAATCTCTCCAAATGACCCGTCAGACAGGAATAGACACGCAGAGCGAAAGACGAATTCCGGCTGATACACAATGCCCCCCCCCCCCAAAAAAAAAAGAAATAGACTGAACGACTGATTAGATAAGGAAGGAGTAAAAAACTTCCGTCTTTGACTTTTCGTGGCTTGAACTTTCACTCATGTTCACTCACTTTCATTCACTTTCATTCACTTTCATTCACTTGCACACGAACTTTCACTCACTTTAATTCACTTGCACTTTCACTCACTTTTACTCACTTTCACTTACTTTCATTCACTTGCACATCTGAACTTTAACGCACTTTTACTCACTTTCACTAACTTTCACTCAGCTGCTCACTTGAACTTTCACTCACCTTCACTCACTTTCACTCGTTTTCACTTACTTTCACACTTGGACTTTCATTCACTTTCATATGTACACTTGAACTTTCACTCACTTTCACTCACTTTCACACTTGAATTTTCACTCGCTTTCATTCACTTGCACCCTTAAACTTTCACACCCTTGCACAAAGTTTCTTGTGAGCCAGGTTCTTCACCAGCCAGACACTTTTGTGTCAGCCTATAGTGAAAGGCCACATTAAGCACAGTAGTTAGCTCCAATCCTTGCTCAACTGCCCACAGTATCTGGTGACACAGCAAAGAATTTTGATGCTCCATGACTTGCACAAAGTGTCTGATGATGCAGCAGGTTTTCCTTCACCTAGACAGTTTGTATAAGCTTAATGCAAAGGCCACATTAGGTATCTATGCTTAAGGTAACAAGGTAATGGTAAGGTCAGGAAAGGTAAGGTTTCTAAGGTAAGATAAAGCATAACAGGTTAAACTGAAGCAACGTAGGGTAATATAAGGTAAGATATAATAAGGTAAAGAAATAAAAGGTAAGTTAAAGTATGGCATAGTTAAACAAGGTAATTTAAGTTAAGAAATTAATATAAAAAAGTTATAAAAAAACTCAAGATCAAAGAGACTCAAGACTGAAGAGCATCAAAATTTAAAAAAAAAACAAGAGAAAAAAATACAAGGTAAGATATAATAAGGTAAAGAAATAAAAGGTAAGTTAAAGTATGGTTAAGATAAACAAGGTAATTTAATTTAAAACAATCAAGGTAAGCTAAACAGACTCAAGATCAGAGACTCAAAACAGAAAAGACTCGAAACTGAAAGCATCAAAACAAAAAACACAAGATGAAAAACTCAAGATCGAAGACGTGATAGAAGACTAGAGATCGAAGAGACTTGAGAGCGAAGAGACTCCAAGGACTTCTGGAGAAAAGGAATAGAGCAAATGTGTGGGTCTCGCAGCTGGGAATACAACACGAAGAAATTCCCGCGAGCACAGGAGAGCACCGATCGAAGCTGGAATCAGAGATTCGGGAGGGGCCGCTTAGGGGGATGACTGAATAATTCATGGTCACACATCGGACCAGACGAATGAGAGAAGGAAAAAGATTCTCCTGTGCTTCCAGTCACAGTTCTTCCTCCTCTTCCAATTCCTCCCACTGCTCCTCTTCCTACTTTTCTTTCTATTCCTCTTTCCGTCTTCCTACTCCTCAAAATCTTCCTTTCCCTTCTCTCCTCTTCCTCTTCCTTCATATTCTTCTCTTCCTCTTCTTCCTCTCCTCACCTTTCTCCTCCTCCTCGTACTCCTCCTCTTCCTCCTCCTCTTCTTCCATATTCTCCTCCTTCTCTATTCTTATATCTATCCAGTTATCGTTTTACTAACTTCTCAAAACTGTCTGTCTGTCTGTCTGTCTGTCTGTCTGTCAAAATAAGCAATCAATCAGAACAAGCCAAATAACAGTTCAATTGATTAAATAATCCATCAGTCAATCCCTAATCCAACCAATCAATTAATCAGCAAATCAATCAAACAATCAGTTAATCCCTGCCTGCCTACCTGCCTGCCAGCCTGGACCAAACCCTCCAGCCTTCCTCCAGTTTGAAATAAATCACATCTAAAGACTTCTATAGCGCCATTATTTAATGGTTGCCCCATCCAACAGAAGGCCTAATTGTAATTAGCATAAGCCAACCTTATGGCAACCCTGTCATTACAAAGCATTGAAGGCACCAAGGCTCAAACCCTACCCTACCCTACCCTACCATACCCTACCTTATCCTCCCTATTCTACCTACCCTACCCTACATATCCTACCCTATCTAACTCTACCCTACCCTACCCAACCCTACCCTACTCTACCCTACCCTACTCTACCCTACCCTACTCTACCCTACCCTACCCTACCTACCCTACCATACCCTACCTTATCCTCCCTATTCTACCTACCCTACCCTACATATCCTACCCTATCTAACTCTACCCTACCCAACCCAACCCTACCCTACCCTACTCTACCCTACCCTACCCTACCTACCCCACCCTACTCTACCCTACCCTACCCTACCCTAATCTACCCTACCCTAATCTACCCTACCCTACTCTACCCTACCCTAATCTACCCTACCCTAATCTACCCTACCCTACTCTACCCTACCCTACTTTACCCTACTCTACCCTACCATAATCTACCCTACCCTACTCTATCCTAACTATCCTATCCTACCCTACTCTACCCTACTCTTCCCTACGCTATCCGAAAATAAACCAACCCATAGGAAGTTGGGCGCCCACGTGTGGGGCTCAGACAAACCTGTAAGCGGACGTTCACATTAACCCCACTTAACATCCGCCCAACCGAGCCCCGTATCAAATCCCACACTTAACACCCGCTCCTGCCTCCGCCAGCATCCACCCTCAACCATCCCCCACGCGGCGGGCGCGCCCCAGAAACATCCACCCTTCATCCACCGCATCCCAGACGCTGGTCCGGAGGCAGGGCGAAACAAACATCTCTGGCATTTCGACCTGGAAAGCGTAGAGAACGTTCGCTCCATCCATCTTTCCATCTCAACCACGACGACCACGATCTCCATTACGGTACAGAAACGACACGGCTTCGATCAGAAATGAACGGCCTTACCGAACTATTTCCCGATTTCACATGGCTATCGCATCGATTTCAATTCGATTTCGCTCGTCGCAGACGTTTGCAATATTAATAGACACGGCTAGCGGCCCAGTAGCAGCAGCTCCAGGCTCCAGGTCCACCAGCATCCCGGTTGCAACTTCGTCCCATCATCCATGAACTGCGCTTGAAGATATAAATAGAATACGCGATCTGCGAGGAAACAGCCGCTGACGTCACGCGCACGCTGGTTCCCCACTCGTCGCTGGAAAAAGAATAAGTAGGCAAGTAACTGGAGACGTTGAAAAAATAAGTAAATAAGTATTCGCTTACCTGGTTTAATTAAATATCCCGTAAAAGCAATTAGAAGGACCGTCTAATCACTGGGAATGTTTTACGAAGTGAAATGCGCGATCTCTTTATAGAGTCCGAAAAATCGCGGTTCTTAATTAATGCGTTAATCCATATAAAAGACATTTTGATTCGTAATATACAGCCCAACGTAATTGAACGAGAAATCAGTGGCTGCATTGAACAAAAGTGTTCTAAATGGTCTGCAGATCGAAGAAGTTTACAGATCCAAGAAGTCGATCCAATTAATTGCATTTTTCATCCTAAACTTCGCATTTTTCCTGATCTCCAAAACGCAGACTATCACCCGATAAATCCACTGCAAAATTACCAGTGTCGAGATCATGTGGTCGCTGCAGAAAAACGTATTCACTGATATTTACATTTTACAAATATTTGGTTCTGTTTAGACACCCTTAAACTACATATTTTATACTCGTCGATTTCGTGCAGTCGCCAGTCCGTTGATCAATTCTAGTAGCATTTCGACATTCACGGCCTAAGCAGCCACAAAATGTCGTTAAACACTGATCATTAACACAAATAATTATTAGGTTGTGCTTAGACACCTTTTAATCGCATGTTGCTGACGCTATATATTCGCTAATTTCGTTCAATCGCAAATCAGTACATCAGTGATAAGAAAGGTCGACGTGAACGGCCCTGGCTGTCGTTAAACACAGAATAATAGAATATTATTGGGTTATCCTTAGACATCATTAAATCGAGTTTTTCCGAAGTCATATATCTGTCAATAATCGTTCAATCGCTGCTTACTCCTTGAAATTCCGTAACCAAAGGTCGAGATAAAGGCCCTGGCAGCCACAAGATGTCGTTAAACACCGAATACTAATACAAAAGGCGTGGCGCCCATTCAAACGGGCAGCGGTGGTG
This sequence comes from Norana najaformis, assembly GCA_964023275.1. Classification (NCBI taxonomy): domain Eukaryota; kingdom Metazoa; phylum Annelida; class Clitellata; order Crassiclitellata; family Hormogastridae; genus Norana; species Norana najaformis. Next base: position 24,811,935 of record OZ029924.1, read on the forward strand.
AAGGATCTCACCCGATTAATTCATTGAAAAATGAGCAGGGTCGAGGCCGTACGGTCGCTGTAGAAAACCACGTACATTTACATTTACACACGCGTTAAGTAAGTAAGTAAGCTTAACTAACGACGTATCAATTTCTGCTCCGTCCAATCCATAGTTGTTAAACTCCGATCGAGGGATGTAACTTCGCCAACGGCCGCCGAGTAAATGAGGACATGAGGCGGACGAAACTGGGTCATACAGAGTCTAGTTAATAGGCCATTATTTTAGACAGCTTGTGAAAGCAGTCCGTGTGTTTACATCGCTCTGTGTTCCCTCGGAAATAGTCCAGATAATGTTCCGAGGACAAAGTACGGAATGAAACCCTAGAATGTGCCACGCGTTAATACCATAGAGATCATACGTTAGAGTGATCTCTATGGCGTATGGTAATTAGTTTGGTAATCGTAATCATAATTCCGAGATCTCTACATCGCTCAACGAAAGCCACGTCGCGGGGACCAGCTTATTCACAGGCGCTCAGTCAAAATAAAATCGTTAGGCAAAAGGGTAAGTACCATTGATAGGCAAAACGATAAGTAAGATTACAGTAATCTCTCGTTCGAGTTAAAAATAATTCTACAAATCACTGTAATCTCTATGGTAAGTTCTTAACTTGAAGCGCCTCTGTTGAGTTTATCCTCTAAGAGGCGCTTTATGAATCTCAAATTACAATTACAGTAACAATTACAACTCACTATTTTGTATAGTCTAGTTAGTGGATGGTCTCTGATTGACTTTTTGTGATCGTAATCGTAATCGTAAGCTCGGGATTTCTACAACTCCAAAATAAAGCTAAGTAGCGGGAGCCAGATTATTCACAGACGCTCAGTAAGAACAAAATCGATCGGCCAAAGGGTTAGAATCGGTTCAGGTCGAGATCCAAGAGTCATGCAGTCAGACAGTCAGAGGCCTACGTGGCTTCTTCTCTTGGTCATACGCTGACCGAGCAAAGATGGCGCTTTTCCTGAAATTTTGAAAAATGAATAACCGTTAGGTTTTCTGGCGATCATGAAATAAAATCGGAAGAGAAAGAAAAACGAGACTTTTTCGACTTACGTATTTTTTGCCAATTTCAGTTTATGATCTCGTGAGGTCGTAAACTCGAGACTATTACAGTGCCCAAAGATAGTTACAGAGAGAGAGAGAGAGAGAGAGAGAGAGAGAGAGAGAGAGAGAGAGAGAGAGAGAGAGAGAGAGACAGACAGACAGACAGACAGATGGACGGACAGACAGACAGAGACATATAGACAGACAGACAGAGACAGACAGACATACAGAGAAAGAAGGATGGATGGATGGATGGACAGACTGATTTAGACAGACAGACAGACAGACAGACAGACAGACAGACAGACAGACAGACAGACAGACAGACAGACAGACAGACAGACAGACAGACAGACAGACTGTATGCCAGCGTGGCAATATGGGGTTCATATTCCTGTTTGGAGACCCAAATGGGTCCTATCAAATATGCATGGACATGCTAAGAGGGATAAAGGTAAAGAAATGCGCACTATAGTCGTTTGTCACCAATCCCTGAGGAGTTATTTTGATTCCACCTTTTCAAGAAAACCGAATTCTGATCCCTCGAATCCGCTGCCTTTCCATTTCTTTCAGCTTTTAAACACAACCCACCCTAGACTCCTATCCCCTCCTATATCTGATCTTCTGGCAACCGAACTCGGTTCTTTGACATGCCATCTTTGGACAACCCCACTGACCTGACGCAGCGCTCGTGAATAATCTGGTGCCCTGCGCTTAGCTTTTGAGTGGCGCTTTAGAAATGTCCAGTTTACAATAACAATTACGTCATAACGAACAAAACACAACAACTCCGCGTGATACATACTTCATCAGTTTATTACGTAATTAGGCCTAGTGCGATCTATGTATAAACAGTAAGATAATCCGTGTCAAAGTCCCAGCTAAAGCAACAGACAGACAGACAGACAGACACTTGGGCTGACGACTATGCCATGGAAGCCGATTTACACAATGAACACACAGACATTATTGTCACGTGGGCGCCGGCATAGAACCATCAGGATTTCTGTGGAGGGGATGGGCGAACACAGGGAAGGCGTATCCGGGATCTGAATTCCCAGGCAACCACTTTCACCGGTCCCATCGCTGGCCCGTTTTGAGCCGGTGGCCACCAGCGAATATGGTTGTCATCGAAGTTAGAGCAGCGGTGGATAAAAACCATACAGAGACACAGTGATGAAACAGCTAGACAATTAATGTCATTCTGCAAAGTGTAGATGACGTATTTCCGTTACCCCCCCCCCCCAATTCAATGCGCCGTTGAAACTTCCATCCATGGTTCAGACCACCCCATCGCAGGTAAAAATTCCCCCCATGTAATACTCCTGCTAGGGGGTAGTCCATTAAGGAGGTCCGCTGAGGGGATGGGTTATACCCAAAGCACCTTCCAGGTCCAACTTTGGTACTTATTTCAGTACTGCAGTACTCAGTTTCAGTGGGTACGTTTGCACAAAGGGGATTGGAGAGGGTTATCCCATTTGCGTACAAGGAGAACGCAGAGGTCCAAAGAAGGTAATTTCTGCGGACGTTCCTTATAGATAACCCCTAAGAGGTCTTTCCCGCTGGTTCCATGGATCCATCTGCCCCTAAACTCAGAAGGGGTCATTACCTTGTTTCGCTCTTGCTGCTTGTAACTGCAATCAGCACCCAAATGAGGGGTGGGGCTATAAAGAACGTTTACCCCGTTTCCTTGCGAGATTCATTTAGTACAATATGCCAGTCACGTGTTCTTACTGCTACCAAAACCTTTGACCTGCAAAGTTCACTGTTGTCTGAAAGGGTGACACGGCGCATGCGCAACAAAAGGCGCATGCACAACAATAGCGGCTCTCGTAATGGTTCAAAAGTAAACAATCTACTCAGCAGAGTTAGATCCATAAAACAACTCTATACTGTTCAATACAGGCATAAAATCGATGAGCCAATCAATAAATCAATAAAAATTTCTAGAATACACACCAAGGTAAATGTCATTTACAAGTGAAATCATTTTACAATTGAGTAATGTAGTAGCTGGTTCTCAAACAGACTTACACACCAATCCAAGTATTATTTCTGCATTTATTAAGCGCCACTATATAATAACAAGAAACAGAATATCACCAGAGAGCGAACACTGAAATGGATGGGACATGTGGTTCTATACACTAAGATAGAATGTAAATGCAATCGAATGTATGGAGAAGCTTCGGTTAAAAATGTGCAGATTTCCACCGGAAGGACTAAATAGGTAAGTGATCGCTATAGAAAATATGTACATTTACATTTACTCAGTAAGCATCTAATAACAAAGCATCAATCGATGGCGCTGAGCAACTGTGCGCGAAGAAGTTGATCAAGGTCTCTACGCAGTGACCGTCTATAGGAAGGAGGCTCGAATCCTCAGCATACCAAGCTATTTCAGCACGAGTTTAATAAGCATCAAATGGAAAATGCAGTGTTAATGTAAATATAGACATTTTTCTATAGCGACCGTATGGCCTCGGCCCTGTACATTTTTGAATGGGCGCCCGTTTGAATGGGCGCCACTTCTTTTGTATAAGTATTCAGTGTTTAACGACATCTTGCGGCTGCCATGGCCGTTAGATCAACTCCCCTCTTGGGTTCCGCGCCTACTGGCGATTAAGCGAAATTGACGAGTATATAGCATCGAATAGAAACGATTTAAAGGTGTCTAAGCACAACCTAAAATTTGCAAAATGTAAATGCAAATGTAAACGTTTTCCTTAGCGACCGTATGCCCTCGACCCTGCTCATTTTTCAATGAATTAACCGGGTGAGATCCTTCACCATCGCCGCCCATTTGAATGATTAGGGTAAGGCAGTTCTATGGTTGGGTAATCATTTACTCAATTCGGCTCTGTTGCTTGATAAAACAAAAGTTTTAACTGTGTACGGCTTTATACTTAATTAGTCTTGTCGGGCCTGGAGCGTTTTCAAAATTTATTATAGCACATGTAAATGTGTTGTAAATACTTAACTAACATCTATGCACAATTGCGATCAAGCCTGTTAAACAGTTTCCGGTAACAAGACATTAATATCAATGCCAAAACAAATTTCAAACTCATACTGTTACAACAATTATGTTTAAAAAATTTACAAATATTCATTTACAAATTATTACATACTGTGACTTATCAAATCTCAATTTTGTAATTGGAACCTGCAGGCAGGAATTCTTGTTCCTCCTCTTCTTCCTTCGATTCCTCTTCCACCATTTGCTTTATCTTTTCCCTTTTCTCGCAATATTTGGGGGTAGGTGACACATCGAACTTATCCCACAGCAATTCAACCCCACTTTTACAATATGCCGGCGCCCAAAGAAACTGCTCCAACATAAATTGCATATAAGCGATATTTAAAAAACCTATTGCAGACACTTAGAAAACGCAACGTCACGCAACTAACCTTCCATTTCGGCAAGCACAAATGCGCCACCGTAGACAAAAGCGGCCCGCGCCAAAAGATCATGGCTAACCTTTGACCTGTGCAAGGCAGACGGCACTGGCGCCGCCTGGCGAATCAGACAAATTAGAACCGCTTAAAGCCACTTACGACGTGCATCACACAAGACGCCACAACAGTATTACGGGAAAGTTATCGGGCACAGATGGTGTGCGCAGCGAGCAAAAGCGAGAGTCGATGACGAACTGGTTGACGCGCCTGCCAGACGAAGAAGGAATGGTTGGCGTCCGTTGACGTTGCATGGTCAACACGGACAGGTCCTGGCTTCCGTCTTGTGAAGTTCGATCGGCAACTGCTTCGGTTCCAGTTCGACTGGTGGCGCCAGTTAAGGGCAACGATAAATATACTCTATGTAATACTATCTCTATGGCAAAGGTTGTTGAACAAGATCTACTTTGAACAAACTCGTGAAAATCAGCTCTTGTCCCGTTGCCTATAGATTTTACTTCATTTGAAAGAGTTTGTTAAATTATATTATTTTATGAATAAATTTTTGCCACTAATCACAATTATGCGGATGACTAAAATTCACGGTAACAACTTGCAACGATGACATGGACCACTCGACTGAAGTGTCAAGTAAAATGGCGCATGACTTCTTTCGCACCTTCCACCTTCGGCCTAAGGGGTGTTCCCCTTAGGATGCCTGCAAACATGGGTGGACGGGTCACCCAAATGCAGACAACTGGAGGCGGTTATATCCAGTGCGGACCTCCACATCTACATTTGGTACATAGTTATTTCAGTAGAGCTAGTGCTTTAATCACAGCTTCAGACAGCCTGAACTGCTTTGGGTCTGGAGTCCTTGGCTGGAGGCAGCAATATCGAAGTCCCCACTCAGTAGCATATTTAGCCCTACAAGATCAACAAGGTAGCCTAATCTAGGCCGGAGTACTTCGCTGGAACGGGTACGTCCGCAAAGGGGATGGGGAAGTTAATGCCAAATTCAAATATGGACAAGGAAGGGGTGCAAATTAGTTCGTTTTGTGGACGTCCCTTACGGGCGACTCGAAAAGCAAAGACCCATTTTCACCTTCGATTCTTTACAACAGGCTCTTACATCAATCTGTACGTTTGACCTAAAATATCAACCAGGGTTCACAAGGAGATGCTGCCAGATGCACTGCCATTGTTGTCTTCTGTATTTCAGCATTCTGCGAAACTGCTCATAGAATCTCATTGCGACTTTACCGAACTTGGCAATCGTACAGGAAATTTATAACTTCCATAGAAGAGTAATAGAAACTGGTGCTATGCAGTCTGATTACATTACATTAGTTACTTAAAAGACTGCACATGCTGATAATCATCCCCTTTTCATTCACACTTCGCTCAAGTATTCAAGAAGTCCTATATCTACACCAAAATCCCTGTCTTGCAAATTCCATAAACCCTATCAAACGCTGCAATGCAACAAGGCTTTGTCATAACAACGTCTTGTTCTAAATCTTGTTGCATCACAAACAACTCGTGTTATGTCAGAATTTGCTTTATAACAAACCATGCTAAAAGAAGGGTCTGGTGTACTTTACACAGCTTCAAATTAATACTAGCATTCCAAGTGAAATGAAACTGTGAAACAACACTTCATACCAGGCACATAACGGCAAACTCTTGGTGCACTAGCAAACTGACCAACATCAACAATTCCTAACAAACACAGAAATGACAAATTTTGAGCCCAGCAGTGCTCTACCGAGAAATTCAGCCTTTAAAACAATACAAGTTTTTCTTGTTTTTACTCAATAATCTGACTAAAGCTAATCGAAAATAATAAACTAGTAAATTGAGGGCAGAAGACCACTTTCCAAAAACATAACAAGAAATTACTCGTAAAATTGTATTATTAAAGTTTGCTTCTCCATCACACAAACAAATTAGCAGCAGAAAGTGGCATGAACTCTTAAAAAGCTACTGAAAGATTCTAAACTGCGACTGTAACTCGAAAATTCTAAAAACAAATGACACGAAAATTTATTTTGACTTTTATTAACAAACCGAATTACTTCAAAATGAATGGGCTCAAAATCTGTCTTGTTTAAAAAAGGCGCATCACAAACAACTCTGCAGACTAATTCTGGATTTAGTTTTAAATTAACTAATTAGAAAAAGTTAGAATCTAATAAAATTACAATAGTTTATTAACAGTTACACCCTCCAGATTTAACAAATCAACCAAAATAAGGTAACAGAAAAAAGCAGAAAAATTGTTGAAATTACTGAGATGTAGCAATTACGATTAATAAACAGAATGAGAACAACTACAAAAAGCAACAACCAGAACACCCGACCAACACTGAACAACGAGAAAACAACTGAGAACAACGAGGCAAACATTACCCATAATTGCATAACAAAATCAGAACATGTTGCATATGTGATGCGACGGACTTACACCATAAATTAATGAAAGCAGTACAAATTATTCTTAAACGATGCCATGGTGTCTTCAGAATAGTATAGAAGGATGAAGACGAGAGCAGCAGCGAGGATATTGGTAACAAACAAACTGGAACTTCCTTACAATGCTACAAATGTGAAGCTCCATGTTCCAGCGTGCTTACATTAATGATTTGAAGGCTCTGCATGCCCGACTACATTATATCTGTCAATGAGCATAATGCATCAAATTATAATGAAGTTCCACTGTACAGTCACAATTGTGATGACGAGACTGATACCATGATAAATATCCTGGAATCATTTACACTGGAAAGAGAAACTATTGCTATATAAATTTTATCATCTTCACTTATTATCCTTACTAACACATCAATTTCATAATTACAAAAATTGTACAAAATATTTTAAATTATGCTTTTTACAAAACTGAAGAAACTATATAAAAATAGATAACATGCTAATGTGGAGTCATCAATAACTCACAAGCAGACAAATAATGAAAATTCACACAAACTATTGTATTCTGGGAAACTTTTTGCACAAAATTTTGGTTCAGAGTGTGTTAGTAAAGCTTCTAACAAATCATTAAACAACGGGTTTTAACAATGAGTTTAAACAATCGATATTCAAAATATTAACAAATCAGGAAACTACCAGCACTTCAAGGTACCCATGCTTAACAAAAAGTGGAATGACTTTTCAAGTTTAAAGGTAAAGCAAGGTAATAATTCACTTTTTGTGTACTTCTGTCAGCTGCAAAACTTGTGTCATACGAAAACTATAACTTAGTCTTCTGTTCGTTTCCCGTGCGACTCTAATAACACTGGTCAACATAGAAATCGTTACTGACTGGAAAAGGCCCTAATGTGTAGCATCTTGGTGTGCTGAACACGAATATAACCATAAAAATTTTTTATTGGCTCTCGTTTTGAAAATATTTCATATAGTTCATTTTTTATGTTTCACCATGTAAATTTATGCAGTAGGACTGCGACAATATCCTAAATAAGTCTAGAATGATGTAATATTCCACCTCATTGCATAATCCCATCATGGACACATCATGCACAGTTGATTACGTCATTTTCTGATGCAATGTAAAACTACAGCCAGTCGGCTGCTGACGTAAGATGACGTCAGCAGTGTACTATATAAAGCGAGTCGGAACGGTTGAGCATTTACAATATTACAGACTTTGTGCGAGACAGTTTAAGTTACTGTTTTATAAAACTATTATTACTTTATCCATTTAGATACAATACAGAACAGTAATGCCTCGGAAGTGCGTAAATACTGTGGACAACTTTTGTTACATTTGTGGGGAAGTGACATTTGCCAACCAGAAGAAAAGTATCACTTATCAAGTCAAGAAGGCATATCATGCTTACTTCGAATGCAAGGTTGGTGACCAAGACAAGCCATGGGCCCCGCATATATGCTGTGCTACATGTACAACACAGCTTTCACAGTGGTTGAATGGCAAAAGACCATCAATGCTGTTTGCAGTTCCCATGGTGTGGAGAGAGCAAAGCAACCACGTAGATGACTGTTACTTCTGCTTGGTTCCTCCTCTTTCCGGTGGAATAACGAAGCAAAAGAAGTCGACAATAGTCTACCCAAACATTCCGTCAGCATTGAGACCAGTTCCACATGGTGATGGACTTCCTATTCCAGAACCTCCAGCAGAATATATTTTCCTTGATTCATCTGATGAGGACAAGGGTGAGCCGACATGTTCTTCTCCTGGTCCGTCAGCGTGCAGTGATCCCGATTTTCACTGTGGTGCATCATCAACCCCACACAGAATAACACAGGAAGAACTAAATGACCTTGTTCGTGATTTGGACTTATCCAAAAACAAGGCAGAATTGCTAGGATCAAGACTCCAACAATGGAATCTTCTAGAAGAAGATGTCACAATTACTTCATATAGAAAGCGCCATCAGCAGTTGGAACCTTTCTTTATGAAGGAAGGTAATCTGGTATTCTGTTCCAATATTGACGACCTCATGAATGCCTTACAGATCACTCATGACCCACAAGAATGGAGACTCTTTGTAGACTCTTCAACACTGAGTCTTAAGGCTGTGCTTTTGCACAATGGAAACCGTCTTCCATCTATTCCATTAGCGCATGCTGTCCACATGAAAGAGACATACGATAATAACCTAAAACAGCTACTGCATTCCATTGACTATAACAGGTACAAATGGCACCTGTGTGGTGATTTGAAGGTAGTTGCCATTTTAATGGGACTGCAGCAAGGATATACAAAATATATGTGTTTCTTGTGTGAGTGGGATAGCCGAGCAAGAGAGTTGCACTACGTGCGGAAGGAATGGACTCCCAGACAAAACATGGCAGTTGGACAGAAGAATATCCAGCACCCAGCTCTGGTCGAGGCTCACAAAATCCTACTACCACCCCTTCACATCAAACTAGGTTTGGTGAAGAACTTCGTGAAAGCCATGGACCGCACTTCGCCAGCTTTCCGATACCTGCATGAAAAATTCCCTCGACTCAGCGAAGCAAAGATTAAAGACGGAGTTTTTGTGGGTCCTCAGATTAGAGAACTCTTCAAAGATGATCGCTTCAACAACTTGCTGGAGGGTGATGCGAAACAAGCATGTAATGCTTTTCGTCGTGTCTACAGACTTTCTGGGGAATGTTATGGCAGAAAGCTACAAGGAACTAGTAGAAGACATGCTCAAGCAGTACCAGAAATTTCGCTGCAATATGTCTCTGAAGATGCATTTCCTTCATTCCCATCTGGATTTCTTCCCTGACAACTGTGGTATGGTTAGTGACGAACATGGCGAACGTTTTCATCAAGATATCGCAACAATGGAGCAAAGGTACCAGGGAAAATGGTCCACTACAATGTTGGCTGACTACTGCTGGACACTCCGCAGAGACGCTCCCGAACAGCTGTACAAGAGACAGGCAAAAAATCTAAGAACTAGTCTATGACCTGGTTTTTACAAATATTAACTGTAAGTGTATCACTATTGGCATGCATTGTGCGATATAAAATTACTTCATTTCAGATTACAAAAAAAACTAGAGCCAATTCGACTCTAATAATTACGCAAGAAAGGAAATATGATACTCAGGATTTTGTTGAACTTGATAACCTTACTGCCCTATCCAGTCAATACTGTCACACATGCTTGCCAGTAGAGTTTCTTGCTTTAATTAATTATTAGAACCATTGCTACTACATATAACACATCTGTTTTCAGACCCAAACCTTATTAAAATTTTACAACTTAATCGCCCAAAGTTATACTACCTAAACGGAGCCCCTGGCTAGACTAAATACACCTCAATGGAGCCCCCACAGCAGAACTCGGTGCGGTCAAACCTGCTGCACGAATATTACAGAACATTTACATCCCAAGGCAGATTCAACTAACAAAATATGAGTTCTAAATCGAAACGCTAAAATGTCACCGATTTTGTTTTTTTGCCTCAAAACGCACTGAACGGAAGAACTAAAATGCAATCGATTCCAAGTTTCGCCTGTCCGCCATATTGAAAGCCATCTTAATTTTCGACGGGAAATCTCGGCAAAATTTCGACAATTTAGGCCACTAGCTGTGCCTTGTTTCTTTAAATTCCTACCAAATTACACATCAGCTACGACACCTCACCCTAATTTCACATTTTCTGTAAATGTCAGGATTTTGTGCTTCCTACGACTGAAACTATTAAAATAACGGGAATTACGATGAAGGGGTCAACCTTTTACAACTACCCGGTAAATCCACTGTGACATAAAGCAAGTTTGTTAATGTTCTAGAAAAACTGCAGTTTGCAAAAATCAAATAATGGCTAATTTATTCATTTTAAACTCAAACGGTGAACATCAAGATAATGTCGTTTTTCAGCACTTCTCCCATAAAAAAATTCACCCCAATTTTCAGTGCATGATGCAAACAAATATTTCCAACTGACAAAGATTTTGGGTAAACAGAAAAAAACTTTTAATGAAATTATATCGCAGGTGAAATCTGAAGCATCATAATATTACTTAGTTAATTTTAATGTCAAATTAATAAGACTTATTGATATATTTTTAAAAAATTCAAAAATACTCCCAAATATTTTTGTTTAAATTTGGTAAAATAATGAAGTGTGAGACCAAAATTGAATTATCAAGCAGGAATTTGAGTATTACTGCAGTATTATTCAGTTGTAGTACTGAGTTGTGTTTCAGAAACCCCATATTCCTTAACAAAAACACCACAGAACTTTAGTGACATTCTAGTTTCGAGTTTGGCAACTTAAATACCGCTGGCATTCTTGTTTAACAATTTCAGAAAATATCAAGCCCGCATTTCGCTTATCTACTGAAACGCCAAACCATTTCAATCGATTCAGCACTGCTGCAGTCCAGTCGCTAGCAAAGTCAAAAATATCGGTCACACTGTGTCTCAAAAGATAATCTCTCTATGAACATCTGTCGAAATCTGGGTGGGCAAGGACATTCAGCAAGGACAGGATGAACGTGGGGCCTCGGCCTCAGGCGGGTTGTCCTTCAGCTTGACTTCAGTCACTGAGGACAAAAGATTAAGGAAACACAACAACAAACATGCAGAACTAAAATTATTTAAAATTATTGTGCCGATGAATGACATGCCCGTCTATTAAAGCAACAACGTTAAAATGTAAGTAGAAAACATTCTGAACTACTGTTTCTATATTTAAACATAAGTAATATCTAATCATTTTAAATTAAATTAATATTTAGTCATATTAATTTATGTTTTGCTGATCTTAAGTGAACAAATTTTAAAATATTTCAATTTCAGTCTACTCGAGCTTGAATAATGCAGGTGATTTGTAAACTTATTAAAAACTTCTTTCAATCTAACCCAATCAAATAATTTATTTGGACTTTCAGACCACTCTCTCAGGAAAAAAGAAATTGGAACCCTGGAGGCATTTGAAAAGCGGACAAGTAGGAAAATAGCTAAAATCAACTGGACAAATCATAAGACAAATGAAGGATTGTCATGCTTGGTGAAAGAAAGGTCACTGGTGATTACAATATAGAGGAGACATAATTTGTGGGACTTTCTTCCCAGAGGCGTGCCTGAAGGAAGAACTGACGGAAAGAAAACCGCTGGAAGTCCAAGAACTATGCTGTTGGGCTGGAATATGGATAAAGGAAGAAGATGGGGCTATACAGAAGTTAAAGAAATGGCCAGAACAGAGAAGGATGGTGTTGTTGGATTCCTGGACCTGCCTGAGGGCAGGACACCAAAACGACCACTACCTAATCTCTCTGTAAGATCTAAAATAACGGGAACCTGAACATAACAGCACTATGTTCAAAAGCTGTATCAAGACCTTTGTATCAAACGCTGTGACCTAACAAGGTCATGTTGTAATGGGGTCAATCTCCACTTCCTGTTCCCAGCCAACTTATTCCAGAGTTCATGTGTTTCGTGTTTTTCAAAAGTGTTTTGTAACCTGCCTACTTGCTGGTCAACATGCCCATAAGTTTTGGTGAACTTGAAATTTACCCTATCTAGAAGTCACCAATAGTCCTCACACCAGTTCACATTCACGTCTGCTTTACGCAGACACTTGTGTTGCCAGACAGCTCACAGGCATCAAGTGCCGAGTACAAACTCTATGTACATAGATGTTTATCTATAGTAACTGCATACTATAGATGCTGCTTGTTTTTTTCTATAAATTTATTAGGCAAGACCCTTCACCACTGCTGCAGGTTTTTTAATGAGTACTGAGCCATTTTAGCAACCTGTGTGCGGACTACGCTAGCCTTGGAATACAGTCAAGAACCAGCACCAACTTGCAATTAGGCTCTATGATGTACAAGTACGCAAACCCTATGCTGTGCTTTGCTTTTCTATCAGACAATTGTATATGAGCTTTCTGGCCACATTAGTGCGTTCTGCAGCTAGACATCACCTTTGAATGTGCCAGCACTGACAACTTGCATCTCATTAAAATTATATATTTTACCCTTTTTTTAAGACTTACTCACAACAATGGATTTATAGCAAAACTATTACAATTTTACATTTTGACTATTATTAATCTAAATTCAATTCAAAGTGACTTAACGTTCAAAGGAGAAAACTATTTATCTGAGAGGAATCATTTAATTATACAACAACTATCATAAATGCATCACGGAGATGAGACATGCTTGTAAGTAGGACACTAAACCCAATTAACGACAAATACATAATGACAGCAATCAGCATTAAATAAGAACAATGAATACTTAAGAATGTTTATGGAATGGAATAAATATATCTAACAAAAACAAAACCAACGTGCAACTTAGGAACTGAAGATAAAATTTCTGGATATATAATGAAAACAAGTTGGAATACGATTATATATACGATGCAAGCCATTAGAACGATCTGTTTACAAAGGGACTTGCAAACGGTTAACAGCACCATAGCAACATTCACACAGGCATGCATATTGTTCATAGTGAGGCTCCAAACATGTACTGTAGACACAAGCTAAGATGTATTGGTAATGCGTTTGGTCAATGATCATGCAGTTGTGGGTTCAGCTCCCAGTAACGACCCTGGGAAAGTTGTTTGCGCACATCATACCTCTGTCACCAAGCAGTAGAATTTGGTACTGGCATAAACTGGGAAGTAAATGGCAAGTCCTGCAATGCACTGGCCCCTTGTGTCCAGGATCTTGGGATTCGTCCATTGCCAGCTCAAGGGCCTATAAAGAAAATGAAATGAGCGCCTCCCCTACGTCTCACTTGTGGGATAAGGGATACTTTACTTTTACTTTTAACCAAAAAGGGTCATTTTAGACAAGTGATAACTACAGATGGTAGACTGACCTGTAATCCTTTTGCTCTGAACCTAACATAAGTGCACAAGAAAAGTAAAATCCTGCTACATGAGACAAACCTGCACTCGAATGCATCAATCAATGAATGACTGAATGAATGAACCGAACGAATGAAAGGATACTGTCTTTCTGCTTCGGTTCCGTCTGATCCATTCCAGGCAGAGATGAGGCAACACGTCGGAATAGCTGCCAACAAGACAGAACATAACGTAATAAATAGTGTAATAAAAGACACTATATAAATGCTCAGATACAACACAATGTAATGTAAGGAAGACAATTTACACACTTAAGAGTAATGACTCAAGACATCAGACACCGTTGTAGCCTGGATGCATATGGACTGAAACAGGCAATAAGGCACATTCACTGTGGCCTGTAGCCAGACATTACTGTGGCCTTTTGAAGCATTAGTCATTAGCATTAGTTCAATAGCAGCAAAGTCCCTAAACAGCAAATGTCTCAGTTAAGTCTTAAACACACTCTCCACATTACAAGCTCTAACCAATTAGCTAATGTGCCCAACGTTAAAAGACACTACATTTAGCCAATTGGTTAGAGTTCTTGCCTTGCATGTAGCTCATGGTAGCCGACTGAATAGATCACTCAACTTGTAACACGGAGTGTACTAGTTCAAGCCTCCTCCCTTTACACCGTTACTGTGTAGAGACCTTGGGCAAATCCTTCAGTCACAATTGCTTTGTGCCCCAGATTCAGTTTAACTGACCTCGTGCTCGTAATAAATGCAAAAAAAAACAATAATAAATAATAATAATATTAAATGCCCATGCACAAACATTTAAGCAAAAGATGAGGAAGCATCATTAAATTTTAAAATACATAATCTTGGGATTTCCAAACAGACATGCAACAACTTACGCTTGCCAAATCACCCCAAAGGCCAAAACAGGGTGCAGGACCCACCTGTTTGACGTTGTATCCAGCTTTAGCACTTGTTTCAATGAACATAACGTTCAGCTCCTTCGCCTTCTTCTCTCCCTCCTCTGTTGTCACCTGGCTGCTCGCAAAGAAAATCAGCATTCCCAAATGATTTCCAATGAAAATTCATCAACCAACATGTAACGATTCATATGTAAATGTAACCTAAAGAAAAGAATGGTGAAAAGCCTTACATGGGATGTAACATTATATGGTTCTGAGACATGGACTACTGGAAAGGCAAAAACTGAGAAACTCAAGGCAGTTGAAATGTGGATATGGAGAAAACTGGCCAAAATCAGTTGGAAGGATTATAAAACAAATGAGGAGGTGTTGCACTTGGTACAAGAAGAAAGGACACTGGTCAATACAATAAGGAGACAAATGACCTGGATTGGACACATACTGCATGGAAATTCTCTCCTGAGTACAGCGAATTAAGGAAGAATTGAAGGAAAGAAAGTTCCAGGAAGACCAAGAAATATGCTGCTGGACTGCATGATGGATAAAGGAAGAAGATGGGGCTACGAAGTAGTAAAGGAGAGGCCACAGAACAGAGAAGAGTGGCGTCATTGGATTCTTGGACCTGCCTAAGGGCAGAACACTGAAGAAGAAGTTCACGTGCCTCTACAAGAAACTCCTCAAAAGCATGGTCCCCTAAAGAAACTAAAGAAAAAAAATAGGGACATTAACCTCATTCCATGAGCACTACAGATGGACTAATGGTAACTCCCATTACATCACAAAGCCGCTTCAAGGCAGTTGATAAAAGCAATTATTATTTAAATTAATTTCATGATTATCATAATTAATATTATGATTATTATTAATATCATTATTATTACTAATATTATTATTATTAATCGTGCTGACCGTTTGTCCGACAGATCCGTTTTGTTTCCGACGAGCATGATGAGCACATCGCTTCCACGCTCCGTTCTCACGTCATCTATCCACTTGGAAGTCTGGTGGAATGAATTGGCATCTAGCAACCAACCAACCACATCAGTCACTATGGTAACAGTTGCTAGGGTATAGTATGGAATGGTAAGGCAGATGCTCAATGGTTATGTGTTTGTCTTGGAAGCGTCATGAATAAACTGACATCACCCACATCAGTCACTATGGTAACCGCTGCTAGGGTACAGTATGGAATGGTAAGGCAGTTGTTCAATGGTTGCGTGTTTCTGTCTTGGAAGCATCATGAATAAACTGACATCAACCACACCAGTCACTATGGCAACGGCTGCTAGGGTACAGTATGGAATGGTAAGGCAGTTGTTCAATGGTTGCGTGTTTCTATCTCGGAAGCATCATCAAAGAAACTGGCATCTGCTAGAGGCTGTCTCTAATCTAATCTATTCCTAATCTAATCTGCTTCTAATCAAATCTGATTGCTAACCTGATTACTGTGTGGATCTAAAGTAAATATGTATGAAAGTAACGAGACATTGACAAAGCATCTTTCATGAACCACTGAAGTGCTATTCGTATTATTCCTCTAACCTAATTCCTCTAACCTAATCATTCTAATCTATTCTAATCTGAAGAACTTTCAGAGCACACAGAAACACTGCAATCTATTTAGCAGACATCTTAAACTCTTCATGCCACGTAAGTTTCTAACTGCGTCTAGCTTTACTGAACAAGTGTCATCAGACACGCTGGAGAATTTTCCAGACACTGACTTGATATATCGTAGACAACAATGGCTACGGAAGAATCACGGATGTAAGATGGGATGAGGCTCCGGAAACGCTCCTGTCCCGCTGTGTCCCACAGCTGCAACCGGATCTGGAAAGACAAAGCAATCCCATTAACAGACAGTGCATGAGATGAGATCTGAAACATTCTGTCCACTCTGTAATAGAAGCCGGCTGAATGCTGAAGTCTTTAACCAAACGATACTTTGAAAAAGATGCGCTTTCAAAAAGATGCACTTTGGAAAAAAGATGCACTTGAGACAGATTCATTTTGAAAAGCAAAAGCACTCTGAAATACTCACTTTTAGAAAGTTCACTTTGAAACACATGCACTTTGAAAAAAATCATGGGCAACAAATTCATGGTACAAAAAGAACTCACCATCAATACATCTGGCAACGTAAAACATTCTCTGGGAAAATCTGAACTCAAATTAAAAATTTAAGAAAAGTCTATTCAATAAAGGACAAGGAAAGGCTGAAAAGTTCTCCTCTGTTTTTTTGCTGAATCAAAAAATATTTGTTAAATTCTTTATTAAGTTTTGTTCAAACAGCAATTAAGGTGCTTGATTTGCAATTTGAATTTCATTCACGAGTTCTTCTGCTTCCGAAAATACAAAGAATTTACAGGCGACAACAAAATACATAAAACAACATATCAAACATAAATTATTGTTATTATTATTACAAAGATTTTTAACATGTGCAAGGTCACACGCAATGTGAATCTGACAGGCGGATTCCCAGTTCCAGCATTTAAAATGGTGTATTTCACTTCTAGTTCCTCTCTTGATCTTCTCCGATCTATGATCAAATAAGATCGAGTGATTCAAGACAGCATAGAGCAGCACATGGCTGCAGCCAAGCAGACACTCGTACACCATACTTTAGTGGCGCTTATCAATGATTAGACCTTTAAACCCTCTCCAGACAAGCGAATGCACGCGAAGCCTTACAACTCGGGAAACTTGGACAATAGCAATTCAAAGATTTTGTTTTTCTTTGCTTTGTCTTCTGTCCGACCAACGTCACCAACAAAGTGTTCGCAAGAAATTATGAGGCATAAACAGAGTCTAATCAACAAGAATGAAGCGTTCACAAGAAACTGTGCGGTGTAAACACAGTCTAATCAACAATGACAAAGTGTTCGCAAGAAACTGTGTGGTGTAAACAAAGTCGGGTGCAACACGATGGTCTATTGGTAACGTGGTTGGTCAATGATCGTGTGGTTGTGGGTTCAACTCCGTGTAACAACCCTGGGCAAGTTGTTTACGCCCACCATGCCTTAGTGACCAAGCAGAATTTGGTAGAGGCTTAAGCTGGGAAGTCAATGGCAAGTCCTGCGACGCACTGGCCTAGAGTCCAGGACCTTGGGATTTGTCCATTGCCAGCTCATGGGCCTAAGATAAGGAAATGAGTGCCTCTCCTACGTTCCTCGTGGGACATGGGAGCTTTACTTTACTAAATCCACTCAACAATACAGAAAACCATCGCATGGAAATGGTTTGGTTTAAACAATCACCACTCAGTGCTAAGCTAAGTCATCCCAAAGCAACTGTTTTGTTTAAACACAATACACAAAGTGGTCGCAAATTGTTTCATTTTAATAAAACCCAAACAATTTGCAGACAATTGGTCTCCCATTCTATGGGAAATACTCACTATCCGGCTCCAGGTCAAATAACTAAGTAAGACATTTGTTAACATGCCCCGTTTCCATCAGCTGAGCAAGGAATCGTAGGCACGGAAAGGTCAGGGTCGGGCAAAGGGACAATCAAAAGTCCTTAGCCCGGGGCCAAAGCATCAAGAACTTGCATCTTCACTTACATGCACCAAATTATCAAGTCCTGAGGACAGAGACAACCATCGGTAAACAACTTGCCCCTGGTCATTACACTGTGTCAGCAACGCAGGTCTGAACTCAGGATCGTTAAATAACAATGTCAGCATGCAACCAACTTGTCTACTAGAGCACAATAATTATCCAGCACAAGTGCAATTGAATGGACATAAAATTAATCATCAACCATAAAACCGTCAACATTGAACACTAAATCGACGCAAATGAACTCTCAGGCCACGAATGCCGACGACTTGTTTGTTCTATAACAGGTGCTATATAAATTCAGCAACAACAATGCTTCAATTTACATTATCTTATGTGTGTATGTAACTGATTATTTATATAACACATTTTAAGAGCCTTACAAATATCAGTAGTCAAAATCAAAATCTAAAACAGCAGCATATATTTATTTTCTTTAGTCAGTTGTCTAAGTTTAAACAGCAACATATATATATTTTCTTTAGTCACCACAATTTATCTTCTTTAGTTATTCGGCTCAATTAAGTTTAACAGAAATGCTTCAGTTTACTTTCTTGTCTCTGCATATGAACCCAACTATTTACATAGAACACATTTTAAGGGTCTTAAAAAGATGATCTGTCTAAATTTGTTACCGTTCTGTCTTCCAAGTACATGGTTTTGGAGAGAAAATCAATTCCTATTGTAGCCTGGAAACAGAAAAAGCAATAAAATTTAAAACCAAACACATGGAATCATTATTTTAAACTATTTCCATAATATTGGTCCAAATATTTATCTAAATTTCTTTTGCCCCTTAAAACTTACAATAATATCAAACAGAAATCGCTGCTGCCATGGAAGCAGTTGCTACAGGAAACTTTAAACCTAACACAAGTTTTGTGCCATGTTGGGTACATTAATAATACTATTATTATTTGTATTACTAGCCAACCTCTAATGAGTACACCAACCACACACTGTCAGTAGAACGATCAGATGGCAAGGGACAAGACTGGACACCCACATTCATATGCTGAGGCTAAGAAAATGAAGTCGCTAACCCTTTAAACCTATGACTGCCTATCAGTGTTAGCTTACAGGACCTCTTCCTCCTCCTCCTCCTCCTCCTCCTCCTCCTCCTCCTCCTACTCCTCTTCTTCTTCTTACCTCAAGAGACAATTTCAGTTTATCACAAAACATACCTTTTAGATCTAAGGACGCATGTTTGCTTGGCACCAACATACATACAAGCATATATTAATACATACATAAATACATACATATATACATACATACATATATACATACATACATACATACATATACAATCATACATGTACACACATACATATACACACATATACACATGTACATATACACACGTACACACATAATACACACATAAACACATACATATATACAGTGCTTTGTTCTAGAAAGTCTCCAGAACTGAACAATTATGGAATTTTGTGCTAAAATTTCATTATTTTTATCAATCAATAAACACTGAAAACAGTGTAAAGTAGTACACATGGAAACTGAATTAAAACAAGTTACATTATAGTACATAATTAAAATAACTTAGTACCACAATTCTTTTATTATTAAAAACTAAATTATTTCTTAATAGCCGAAAATAGGTGCCAGAACATCGTTCCGAAGCGTTCCGTCTGAAAAAAGCACTGCATATACACGAACATACAATACACACACATACATACATACATATAGACACATTATACCAGCCAGGTACCGAACGAAAAGTGGAGAAGTCAAACCTGGTACGTGTTGTCAAAACTATCGTACATGAACCTCGTTATGATTGATGTCTTCCCAACTACAAGAACAAAACAGTTTCCGAGGTCCTTAAACAATGCTATAGAACTACATCCACAAGCATCGTATATACATGCTTACAATACAATATACAATACAATACAACTTATATTTATAGCGCGCCTTAATAAAACAATGTCTTACTCAAAGGACGCGTTACAACATAATAATTAGTTATAGTACTGACATACAAACATACATTTACTTCCAAAGTTTTTGAATATGTAATATGTAAACATTATTCTGTGAAACAGTACTACTGCTTGAAATTTTTGTACGGATGAATCATAGGCAGAATAATAAAGTGCGTAATTATTCTTGTAAATTAGCATAAATCGTTGACGATGATCCAATCGAGCCCCAAGTTCGTAAACACGACACGCCATACAGGCAAACACGCAGGATTGCATCCCCGTTCTAAAGCTAATCTCCTAAAAATGTATTGCGTAGATTAAAAGTATTAAAAAATACAAAATATCAGCCGAAAATGGCTTAACTAATTTCGATTTCACGACCAAGGCTAAGTTTTAATCAGGTTTCGAATCCGAGGCGCATGAATCCAAATAACACCCGACTGAAGAAACATCGTACCGCTCTGTTCTCCGAGAAAGACCAGCTTGAATTTCCGCAGCGGATTTCCAATTTCTCCTACAGACATTTCTTAATTATGAACAGCGAATCGATTTGTTTGCTTTAAAGTAAAATTTCAGAAAACGCAACCGACGACTGACGACGTGGAAAGATTCAGTCAACAGATGACATATACCCACGACCCACCAAATGACGTAATTTTTGCCACGTAGCGGGTGACTTAACACAAATTTACGCTAAAAGTGCTTTAGTCAGTCACATGGTGGCGCTTATACCTCCATCTTTAAGTGTAGAATCTATCTATATATAATTTGTTGGCCGTCTGCGTGAAATGAAAACCAGCTAGAAAAGACAGCTAAGTTTCTACGCCTGTTGTAATTTTTCCGTGGCGCCTGTTCGGGTCATTATTTTATTTTTTTAAATGAGTTTATTCGGAATGTTTGAATCAGATGTGCTCTTTATGCAATCATTTCTAGCCAGTCTAAGATCTTTAACTCCTTTTCACCAATCAAAGACTGAATTTCTACTACTGGGCACTCCACAGCAACTTAAGAACCTTGTTTGGCTTAAATCCTTAAAGCTGGGGGAATCACTTGTTGAGTAGACTAATGCTGCTCGTGACTCCGGCGTTGTTTTTGATTTTTCTATGTCTCTAACAAACTAAGTAAATGGTATTTGTAAATCATCATAGGCTACATGTATATTTGTGACATACTCAAAATTAGGCGTTTTGTCCCCCTATCTTCTTCGGTATCTTTAGCAAATGCACTGGTCTCCAGTCGCCTTAATTACTGCAACTCGCCTTCTGTTGTTATCACAAAGTCAAACATGCAGAAATCCCTAAGAGTTCAGATCTCCTTGGATAGAGCCATAACGAAAAGGTCAAAATATGAGCATCTAACCCCTGTGCATAAATATCTTCATTGGCTTCCTGTTCAGCAAATAATTTGTTTTAAATTGGGGCTAACAGTTTATAAAACATTGAACTTTGGCCAACCACAATACTTAAAACCAGTCCTTATTCCTAAAACTTACCATTATTCTGCAAGGTGATCTGGTTGTCTTTTTCTGGTCATACCTTGGACTCGAACTGTTCTTGGCAAATGGTCTTTTCCAGTTGCTGGGCTTGGATTTTGGAACTCCCTCTCTGTGTCCTTTCTGCTCAGTTGCTTCTGTCATTTCGTTCTCGACTTAAAACTTCTGTAGCCTGCCACTCTGCTCTGTGGACTGACTTTCTGGATATTGACCTGATTGCGGCTTGGTTTTGGTGTGCTATTGTACTTGTGCATCAGACACCGGAGGATTAAAAGTTAATAATAATAATAATTTAAAAAAATTAACAATAATAATAATAATAATAATAATAATAATAATTATTATTATTATTATTATTATTATTATTAGAATATTATTTAGCACCCAAATTCTATACAACCATCCTTGTTGCACAGATGCTTACGTTAAATGTAAATATACCCAGTTTTATACGACGACCGTATACCCTTGAACCTACATATTTTTCTACGATTAAATCGGGTGGAATCCTTCTTCATCGCTGTCCGTTTGAATTGGCGCTCGGCCTTCTGTATTAGAATTCAGTGTTTAACGGTATCTTATTGCTAACAGTGCAGTTGACGTTCACCTTTCCTTATAAAATTAGGCACTGATTACACTACCGATTAGTTAGTAGTTCCAGTGTTTAACGACATCTTATGGCATCAAAGGCCGTTGACGTCTCCCTCCTCCTTTATCCAGGCTTGGGACTAGCACTACCCCCAAACAAGGCAGTGGCGGAGTTTACCGATTGAATAAAATTGACGAATATATAGCTTAGGACAAAAGCGATTTAAAGGTATGTTAGCAAACTCTAATGTTTCATTAATACGCCATATTTAACGGCATCTGGTGGCTCTAGGGCCGTTAGCATCAACCTTTCCTGATGCATGGAATACAGCGAACTACCTATTGAACGAAATTGACGCATATGTAGCTTCGAAAATGTGCGATTTAAAGGTGTCTAAGCACAACGTAATATTTGTAAAACGCTATATAAATGTACATGTTTTCTATCGCGACCTTATGGCCTCGACCAGGTTCATATTCCAATGAATTAATTGGGTGAGATATTTTACCACTGCTGTCCGTTTGAATGGGCACGTATAAATGCTGTAAATGTTTAGATATCCTACATATTTTTCTACAGCGACCGTATGGCCTCGATCATGCTTATTTTAATTGAATCTGCCAATAAATTTTATGCTTCTATATATTTGTTGGACCTACAGATAAAATACAATATTCAGTATTTTCCGTTATTCAAGCACGGAAAATATATAACCCTCAATCGCAATGATTCAGCTTAAGTCGACGTACGGAAGACGAAACTATGCTTGTAACAAACTACGTGTCTGAACGTGTAAATGTTGTAAATGTTCCTTGACCCACCTTGTAAGAGCGAGGAGGCTGTAGGCCTACCATTAGGTGTAACTACACAATTTACAGTACATGCTTTACTTTTCTTTACTTATTGGGCTTATGGCGTGGGCAAGATCAGTGAATCTGAATCAGAGGCTGGACACAAGTGTCTCCACGGAGTCTCTCCAATCAGCGGGCGTTAACTTTACCAGCAGTCGCTGACTTTCAGACCAACGCAGCTATCAAAAAGACCAAAGTGACGAGCATGATTTAAACTATGTAGCCTAATGTAAATTTATAGGTTTCTATAGCGACCGTATGGCCTCGACTCTGCTCATTTTTCAACGAATTAATCGGGTGAGATCCTTCACCGCTGCCCGTTTGAATGTACACCACCCGCTTTGTATTAGTAGTCAGTGTTTAACGACATATTATGGCATCAAATGCCGTTGGCGTCGCCCTCCTCTTTTATCAGGCTTGGGATTAGCCTAGTGACATAGTTCGAGCTAAAAGCTAGGTTGAATTTAGCTAGTGAACAAAATTCACGAGTTTATAGCCTCGGAAGAAAGCGATTTAAAGGTGTCTAGTACAGACTGTTATTATTAGTATCAATATCTTATAACTGCCAGGGCCGTTTATCTTTTCTTGTAAAGTGAGTGATGTCAGCTGCCGATTAGCAGTAGTTCGTGTTTAACGACATCTTATGGCATCAAAGGCCGTTGACGTCGCCCTCCTCCTTTATCCTGGTTGGGACTGGCACTACCCCGAACAATGCGGTGGCGGAGATCATAACGGCCATTACACGAAATTGATTATATATATATATATATATATATATATATATATATATATATATATATATATATATATATATATATATATATATATATATATATATATATATATATATATATATATATATAGGATCGGATAAAACGATTTAAAGGTGTCTAAGCACAACCTAATATTTTTATAACGGAAATGGAAATGTACGTATTTTTCTATTGCGACCGTATGACCTTAACGCAGCTCATTATTCAATGAATTAACCGGGTGAGATCCTTCACCACTGCTGCCCGTTTGAATGGGCGCCGCGTCATTTAAGGTCCCCGTGTACGGACCGTGCTAGCCCGAGATTCAAATCTATTAAATAAGCCACGACCGGGACGCGAACCGACATCCTCACGCTGAGTTTATTTGGAGTTTCACTGGAAGCGGCAGTTCACTTGCATCTTGTGTATTATGATATGGCGCTACATAAGTCATTAGATTCCATGAATATTAATAATTAAAATACAACACTTCATCATCAGCACGAATCGGAAAGTTTTCTTCATTTTAATGGTGACAATAAACGAATTGCACTTTTAAAACTGGTAATTTATCGACAATCAATTTAACAATAGAACAGAGACTACAGACCAAATGGTATAAGCTTATCAGTTACAAGTGACGTCATTATAAGGTTATAATTGGGTATTTGGCACCACGCCCTTTGGAGGGGCCACGAACCATTTAGCCCAGGCCGATGTGTAGCTCCAGTCTATCACCTGACATTACATTTAAAAAAATAAGGGTAAAGGGCCTCAAATTCTGGTCCGGAATTCTATCAACCTTTGAAACGCCCTGATTTGGTAGCCATGTTCAACTAAATCCTTCTGATGCCAAGGTGCAAAGTTTGGATAGCTTCTGATTATTACCCGGCAAAACACGAGTCATGTTTGAACACAACAAGACACGAATCGCTCTTGAAGTAGGCCAACACGACATCAGTCACTGTTGAACAATACCGTATTGTGGTTGGATGGCTTTCTTTTAATGCCTTACAGTTTGGGGTCGCCCCACATCGTATCGACTTCTGACTGCTTTGTGGGTGGATGGTTTTCCTTACAATTTGGGATCGCCCTACATTGTGCTGACTTTTCTGACTGCTTGAACATTTGCGAAGTTTGCGACTTGCCATACAGGCTCTAGTATTGCCTATTCTTGGCATGTGATCCTCAACATTTTCTCGACTCTGCTGGTTCCAAATGTAGCTCTCTTTTGAGTCGAAACCAACAATACCATTCATTTTCCACCAGTTAAACAACTTAGTCTACATTTCCCCATCTCGTCTTCACCCCAAATACAGCTTCAGCTAGGTTAAAGGTTGGTCGAGGAAGATTGTGAATTGGATGACCCCAAATTCTGCAATAACGATGTTTGGTTCTGACACGAGACAGTAGCCGAAACCACGGCATTGCTAGGAATATAAAAGTCTTCCAGATAGAGTAAGTTATCATCTAACCGAGATTCGCCAAAAACTGGCTCCACAACTGAAGCTTCCGCAAGTTCTGTAATGCCAAGAGGCTCTGTTGAGATTTCATAAACTTCATACGAACCTTGCGACCGCGAGGAAGAAATATCATCGTCAGAGTGGAAAAAGTTTAGCGGAATACATACATCACCAGAAATGGGAACATGGAAAGGCTTTGACTGCGCCTCGGCTTCGAGGTCCTGATAGAGGTCGTGAAGGTTTTGCTCCCTGTAGGGTCTTTCGACTTCGTCTTCATCCGAGATATCGCTGTGACTTAAAGGGTCTGTAAACACAGCCGGACTGAGCAGATGTTGTCCAGTCGCTACATCCCAAAGTTCACTGATCCTTTCGGATGTTTTTGCCGAAGAAAGGCACGTTCCGTCAGAGGTGTAGTCCAGCTTAGCACCTTCAAGTCTGTGTTGCGGCAAAGATGCGCTGTCCGTCTCCGCTTCCGTCAGCAGCCGATTCGGTAGCTGATCAAGTTCTGTCAGTGCAAGCACAGGAATCATCGAAGCAGTTTCGGATTTGTCAGAAGAATTTCCTTCGAACGAACCAAATACTTCCTTTCCAGCATGCAATTTCCCACTCGCAGAAGCGCATAAGACTGGAGAAGGTTCCATCTGAATTGTCCCATCAACGACTATACCTATTCGCGGACCCTTTTCAGCACAAGAAATAGATTTCTCCAAGCCTGCCATTAGCTCGGGGGATGGCAGGCCTGGATCGGTCTCATTCTCTACTTCATCACACCAGGGAAATGGAGGAGGAAGAGGAGAAGGGAGAGGACTAGATGTAGCTGGAAAGAGATCAAACGGTGAGTCAAGTGGTTCGATAGCAGCCAAATCATCGATCGTAAATCCGCCTCCAAATAAAACAGTCTCGACTCCAAACCGCTTCTTATTTTCACCTGAAACTTTGACAAAAGACCCGTCAAATACATCGACCGGCTCACAATTTTCATTTAAATAAGTCGCGTTCGAACAAGGCAGTAATAGACTTTCCATTCCTGCCCCATCGTTCATGGCAAACAGCTCCAACATAGCAGGAGGTTCGTAGAGTTCCATGTTTAATGCCTCAGCGTCAACAACTCCATCAAAATCCAGATGTAGTGGTGGTGGCGGTAGGATCACGCTTTCCAGACTGTCCTCCAACATCGAGTTTTGTTTTTCGGATGGAGAATTCTCCTCATCTCTACAGCTCTTCTCCAATACACTTGCTTCTCCGCTGTTCGAAGTCGAAGTGTCAAACTCCTCGCTCTCGACGATTGGTGCGGGTAAATCAACATCCATTAGAAATTCCTCCAGCGAACACATACTGGAACAAACGGTCGGCGGAAATGTAGTCCCACTGCCTTCAGTGTACGAACTGATACTACACTCTTCGCCAAGGTCGATCGGAACATGTTTGGTGGAATTACCGGTTGTGACGACTAACTCTGTCTCTGAAACTGATTCACTAGCAGCAGGATTTGGAAAATTAGTTTCTGTTGGAATCTGAGATTCGCCACGAGTCCTGGTATTAAAAGACTCCGCATTAGTCCTCGGAGCAACGTCCGCATTAGCTGCGTCTGCTATCACTGCGGGTATTTCGCTGGTCGAATTAGCATCACCAGTTACCACAGGGGCTGGAAACAAACGTTCCTGCGTTTTGAAACCCGTCCGAGAATTTTCTTTCCTAGGGCGGTTACTTCCTGTCTTGCCCTTTGAGATCAGAGCCCTTTCTAACGTTGTCGGACTTACCGAGTCGTCCTTGGAAGAGAAGCTGTCGCGAGGGGGCAGTTTGCTGTACACGACAAAGTCCAGAATTCGTCTCGTTCTCGCTGATGATTTTTCTCGCTGAAACGCCAAACTGGACAGCGTCGCTTTGATCTTTTCAAGTTCCATCTTCTGTTGTTCCCTCGTCAGCTTCTTCCCTGGAGATGGAGATCGACTGCGAAAGCTCCTCACAGACAACGACGAATTCTGGACAGTGATGTCCGTCTGTTCCCCCTTCGACACAAGGTGGCGCTTGTGCAGAATGTAGGGGAATTCCGAATCTGAGGTTGTGACGTTTTCGCTGGCAAGGGGGATGACTGGTGTATCTTCGTTTTTCTCGCTTTTATGTTTACCATCCTCCTTTCCTTCTTCTTCGTTTCCGAGAATTGGTGAAACTATTGATGACTCGTTTTTCTCTGCTTGTACCAGTGTTGTTGGTTCGGAAATTTCCTTTGATAGCTGTGCAGAAAAACCGTCGCTACGTGACAGCAAAGTCTCAGCAAAATCACAGGAACCTTCTAATGCAGCCTCGTGTCCAGTGCAAATCTCAGATTTTTCAAGACTTGTTTGATCTAGTGTAAGTGTGACCTTATGATCTGGTGAACTTGTGACCTCTTGAATCAGAGCTGCCGAGTTGACAACATCGCTATTTCTAGGTTGTTCAGCTTCATTTACATTTCTTGAACCACCAACAGGTTCAAGTTCAGCACTCCTTTTACCACTGTCACTACAAGGCGACCTAGTGACCTCATGATCTGGTGAACCCTTAACCTTACGACCTGTTGATTCACATTCCTGGACATCTGCAGTTATGCGACGCCTGGGATAAAGCTCGGTATCAGGCACATTACCTGAGATCTCAAAGGCTGCCTCATGCACATAGGATTCTTTGGCGTCTTCGCCGTTATGACCTTGTGAACTTGTGACCCTGTGACCCAGTGAACTCGTGACCTGGTGATCCGTTGACGCAGCTTCTTCATAAAGAACTCGAACTGCGTCGCCACGTGACAACCGCTTCCGCTTCTGGTTAACGGCATCAGGCGTCGAGCATCCGTTGCGATTTCCCAATCTATCTTCTGCAACACTTTCACCTTCCTTCTCAACTGTTCCAAAGTCACTCTGCGATTCATCTTCTTTCACCGACTCTGTTACCACCTCATCGAACTCCACACGATCTTCAGCAGAAGTTGAACGCTGTCGATTGCTTTCTTCCGCAGTCCGAACAGTCATTCCTTCATGCTCTTCCAGATTTTCCAGGTCCATTTCCTCACTTTTCTTGTTTTCTTCCAGCTGCCTACACAGCTCATTTACATCCACAGCGCCTTTGTCTCCTGGCTCGATTCGATCGAAGTCCAACGAATCACGACTTTCCGTGAGCTGATACGAGTCTTGCGACATGTTGTCGTGATAGGCAACATCTCTGTTCCGCTTGTCGGCGCTGTAGATCTCCTTGAAATACGAACAATTGAAATCATCCAAAGTTCCATTTCGTAGCTCCGTCTGCGCTTTTCTGACCATCGACGAATCGTCTGTGCTTGTTTTCACACCACCAGGGGGCGTCAGCGTTTGTCTGGCCGCGTCACAACTCATCCCCGGAAGTCGAAACGTCTGGAGTGAGTGACTCGGCAGAGGTGGCGTTGTGTCGGTCCTTCCCCCGTGTTTGTAGCGCTCCCTGGCGAGCACGCGTTCGATGCAGATGGCGTGAGAACTGCTTGATGTGCGGATGTTTGGGTGACTTCGATGGTGGTCGCCTCGGGATTTCAGCGTTCCAGTTTTTGGGGTCGTGGCGACGCTGTGACTGAGAGAAATCGTCCTCAAGCTTGATGATCTGAATAGAGGAACATTAAATCTATTTTTAAAAATTTCCTCTTGTTTTTGTTTGCTAATTATCGTAATCGACAATCTCAAGATTTCTACAGCACCCAGCGAAGCTAAGTCGCGCGAATCTGGTTATTTACTGGCGCTCAGTCAAAACAAAATCGACAGACAGAAAGAGTTCGGTTCCAGGTCATGTGCCAGGAGTCAGGCAGGTGTAAAGTCGGATGGCTCCGGTGGATGGTGTTTGAAATTGTAGCGGGAAGAGAGATAAGGGGAAGAGGAAGAATCAGGATACGAGTTCTGTGAAAATAATGTTTTCAGTTTTGAGTGAAAGACCGGCGCAGAAATTGCAAGAGGTGAAGTGTTGTTGAGTTCATCTGATGGGTCGGATAGTTATTGTTATTTTAGGACAAGCGATAATTACCTAAAATTAAATGTAAACACCTTTTGGATAAAATCCATGCAAGGTAGAACGCAGATGTCTGTTGGGCTGTTCTTAATTTTGCGTTTCAGTTATTTGCTGTTTTAATTAATTATATTAATTAACGTTCCTGTCTGAACTGAAAACAAACAAGCGTGCCATTCCAGAGAGCAAAGACCAGCATAAGACAGTGAACTCGAGTCAGGCAGGAAGTTTTACCTTGATCACTAAAAAAGGTAAAGGAAAGGTAAGGTAAAGGTAAAGGTAAGATAAAGTAAGCTAGGGTAATGCAAATTAGGGTAAGAAAGATAAGGTAAGATAAGTAAATTGAGGTAAGGTATGGTAAGGCAAAGTATGGTAAGGGCAGACAAAGGTAAGATAAATTAAGGTAAAGGTGTAGAAATATGGTATGGTGAGGCAAAGTAGGGTAAGGAAAGGCAAAGGTAAGGTCAGATAAATTAAGCTAATTGTGGTATCGTATGGCAAGGTAAAGTAAGGTACAGTAAAGGTAAAGTAAGGTGTGTTGCTATTACCTCTGGAATTCTGGTCTCTTCACGTAGTTCTCTCGAACGTATTCTGCAAGCTGCTTTTGCGTTCGACCGGAGTATCTGCAAACATTTCAATGAGAAGAGTTACTCACGGCCACAGCGGACTAGGATTCGACTCCTCACGTGGAGAGGGCAGATTCAACGGTTCCGCTCAAGACCTTATGGAAGTCCCCAATTACTGGCTTCTGTGCTAAATATAAAAGTACACTTTTTCTACAATGACCGTAAGGCCTCGACCTTGCTAATTCTTCAGTGAATTAATCCGTTGAGATCCTTCACCACCGCTGCCCGTTTGAATGGCCGCCACGTCTTTTGTATTAGTATTCGGTGTTTAACGACATCTTGTGGCTGCCAGGGCCATTTATGTCGACTGTTTTATTATCACATTTACAATGTAGTAAGTAGTAGTTCCTCAGTTTAACGACAGCTTATGGCATCAAAGGCCGTTGCCGTCGCCCTCCTCCTTTATCCAGGCTTGGGCCTCGCACTATCTCTAAACAAGGTAGTGGCGGAGTTACCCATGACCCTCAGGTAAGTGTAGTAAGTGTAGTACATGTAGTCAATAGTAAGTGAAATAAATGTAGTAAGTCCAATGTTTAACGAGTATATAGCGTCAGAAGGAAGTAATTTAAAGGTGTCTAAACGCAACCCAACATTTTTAAAATGTAAATTTTAAATGTACATCTCTTTGTATAGCGACCGTAAGGCCTCGACCCTGCTCATTTTTCAATGAGTTAATAGGGTGAGAGCCTTCTCCACCGCTGCCCGTTTGAATGGGCGCCACACCATTTACGGTCCCTGTGTACGGACTGTGCTAGCCCCAGATTCAAAGCTCTGAAAGATAGCAACTATCGTTATGCGAACCGGGATCCTCTTGTTCAGAGGCGCCTTGACGTACGCATAAATCAATGTAGCGATATCTTAATTTACTAAATAAGTATGAGAACTTCCCTTTATTTGTTATCATATCGTAATCGTAAACTCGGGAACCAGCTTATTCACTTGGCGATTAGTCAAAACAAAATCGATAGGTAGGAAGGGTTCGGTTCCAGGTTAAGATCCAGGAGTCAGGCAGGCAGACAGTCAGACGGATACAGTGGAATTGTAAATCTGTTGTTACAATGAGCAAAGATGCCTAAATGGGCTGCAGGTCGAAATGGTTTCAGATACAGGTAGATCTAATGAATAACAGTTTTTAATCGCAAATTTCGCAATTTTCCTGATCTCAGAAACGCAACCGTGCGAACTGTCTTAGCTACCTTAAATTGCCTGGCGTCCATTCAAACGGGCAGCGTCGAGGATATACGGTCGATATACATAAACTCCGCCACTGCCTTGTTTGAGGTAGTGCCAGTCCCAAGCCTGCATAAAAGAGGAGGGCGACGGCCACGGCCTTTGATGCCATAAGCTGTCGTTAAACTGATGAACTACTACTACTACTACGGTCGCTATAGAAAAACGCGTACATTTACATTGGACAAATATCAGGTTGTGCTTAGACACCTTTAAATCGCTTTCTTTCACAGCTATATATGGGTCAATTTAAAACTCCGCCACTGCCTTATACCAATTAACCAGCTTTGTTTAAATAATATCCTGTAATCTGTAAATATATAATTGAATGTTTTCACATATATTCATTTATGGAAATTGTATTGGTGATTATAATATGTTGCACGAATTCTTAAAATTGTATATAAAATGGGAAAAAATCATTGTATGTTTATTGAGAATTGTATGTAAATATATGTTTTAATACTATTCATGTTTAATGAAAAGAGAGAGAGAGAGGAAAAATAAATATGAAAAAAATGGCAAAAAAATAAATAAAAAAGAATGCAAAACGAAGAAAAAAATTGGGAAAAAAAGAAAAAAGAAAGAAAAACAAGAAGAAAATGAGAAAAAGAGAAAATATATAAAAAAGCAGAAAAGAAAAAATAATGATAAAAGGAGAAAACAAAAAAATAATATTGAAAAAAATAAGAAAAGAGAAAAATATGGAAAAAGAGAAAAATATCTTAAATTAATTTTGTTACATAAAATGTTTGATATTGTAAATGGAAAATTCTCTGCACTGTCGAGAGATCAACGAACTACAGAAAAATACATTAAAAGATATAATCAAATGAACATCTCATTGTCGTCAACGACCATTGTGGCCAAAAGACGACGGTAAACCCTGGTTCATCATCCGCCACTGCCTTGTTTGGAGGTAGTGCCAGTCCCAAGCCTGGATAAAGGAGGAGGGCGACGGCAACGGCCTTTGATGCCATAAGCTGTCGTTAAACTGAGGAACTACTACTACTACTACAGTCGCTATAGAAAAACGCGTACATTTACATTGGACAAATATCGCTTTCTTTCAAAGTTATATATTGGTCAATTTAAAACTACTACTAATCTCTAGAAAACGCAAAAGTTACGATAAGGAAAGGTTAACGGTCCTGGTAGCCACAAGATGTCGTTAGACACTGAATACAAAAGACGTGGTGCCCATTCAAACGGACAGCGGTGGTGAAGGATCTCACCCCATCAATTCACTGAAAAATAATCTTGGTCGAGGAATGCGGTCGCTATTGAAACCGTGTCCGTGTAGATTGCACAAATATAAGGTCATGCGTAGACACCTTTAAATCGCATTTTCCTATGCTATATATTTATAAATTTCTTCCAGGTTCTGCTATTTAACAGGATTAAAATTTCAATCAAATCTCTGTGCCCTATATAACTCCGCCACTGCCCTGTTTGAGGGTAATGCCAGTCCCAAGCCTGGATAAAGGAGGAGGGCGATGACAACGGCCTTTGATGCCATAAGCTGTCGATAAACTGAGGAACTACTACTACTACTACTACTGTGCCCTATATAGGTTGGTCTAACAATCGTAATCGTAAACTCGAGATTTATACAGCGCCCAACGAAAGCTACGTCGCGAGAACCAGCTTATTCACAGGCGCTCAGTCAAAACAAAATCGATAGGCAAGAATGGTCAGAATCGGTTCCAGGTCAAGGTCCAAGAATCAGCCAGGCAGTCGGACGGCCACGGTGGATGGTCTTTGGAATTGGAGCGGAAAGAGAGAGAGAGAAGGGGAAGATGAAGAAGCCAACCTCAAGATGCCATCGGCACAAGTGTTAGTTAATTTTAGCCTTGTTGATATTATCAGGGTTGAAGGCTGCCCTCATTTTCTTAGCCTCGGCATATGACGGTGGGTGGCCAGTTATCAGTCTGATGTCATTGCAATAGTAGAGGAGCAGTGCTTTAAGCTAACCCCATGATCATGATGGTGATGATGATGATGTTGATGATGATGACGATAACGATAACAACAACAGCAGCAGCAGCAACAACAACAACAACAACAGCAGCAACAGCAGCAGCAGCAAAAACAACAACAACTATAATAATAATAAGCAGCCATAATTTTGAAGCATTAGCCACTTAAGTTTCTTAGCCTCGGCATACGACGGCAATTGACCACTCCTCTCTTTCTCTCTGATCTTCCCAGACAGTGTACCGCGGATGTACTCATTTCATACGAGCAGAACCAAAGCAATAACAATAACAATGATCTTAATTCGGGGGTAGGTGGCTACCTGAAGGAAGAGCCACGGCTCACGAGGCGTGTTTTGTTGCGCGGCAGGCGGGTGACGGAATGGCATCGGAAGAAGGCGTGATGTTCGAGGCACTTCTTCCAGAAGTTCTTGCAATCGTTTCGCGACTGGAAGAAAAACTCGACTATGTCCTTGTAGTAGCCCTACAGAAACCGCAAATAATACGATTAACTGATGGCAGTGATGCGGTCTCGAGACCAAAAAATGCGGTCATGGTCTTTGATGATGATGGTGGTGGTGGTGGTGATGATGATGGTGGTGGTGTTGGTGGTGGTGATGATGATGATGGTTATGGTGGTGATGATGGTGGTGGTGGTGGTGATGATGATGGTGGTGGTGGTGATGATGATGGTGGTGGTGATGATGATGATGGTGGTGGTGATGATGATGATGGTGGTGGTGATGATGATGGTGGTGGTGATGGTGGTGATGATGATAATGATGATGGTGGTGGTGGCGGTGATAATGATGATGATGATGACCACGAAAACACAAACAATAAGAATAACTGATTGCAACAAATCAATTATAATAAGACAAATTATATATCTAATTTAATCTAATCTGATGACTTATATAGCGCTGTTATCATAATGCTTAAATCATCAATCAATGGTCGCTTCAAGTCATCAATATACCATTGGAGAAGCCGGATCGAATTCCCATGGGTGAGCACGAAGCGCGGCCGAGGCCGAAGAAAAGGGCGCTGTATATGAGTTAAAAAATCAATAACAGTCATAAGATATCTTAAAAAGATGAGGCGTTTGTCAGATGGTCAGGAAGACTGTTCCAAGAAGGAAGATTCGCTTGACCTGTGGAAGACCGCGGGACATGCAGTTGATTCGTCGATGAAGACCGCAGCCGATATGTTTAGCTACTGTGGGAATAAGAACCCCGATCTCTGGGTTGACACTCCAGCATGCTAACCAATAGACTGTCACACACCCCAAAATGACCATCAACGCGCACATGTCATTCGCTGGCATTAATGTAGCTCCTTTTGTCATGGTAGTCTGTTTGGCAGCGCGCCAGGACATAATCCAGTAAATGCAGACTTGAGCCAGCTAAGTGGACTCTGTGTAATGACCGTGGATAAGTTGTTGGCAAACACTGATTCCATACTTCTGAGTTAGACTGACTCAAACGGTCGACATTCATATAGCTCCTTTCGGAAAACTCAAATGCACGGTTCTAACGATACCCCATTCATATTTTGAGATAAATTAAAGGTTCGATCATATTAGCAGCGTGAAATCCTTAAATGAGGTGTGGAAAATTACCGCTAATGCAAAACGTTGCACGTTTCCCAAGACGACTGTAGTAAAAAAATAGCCACTAACATATCCTAGATTTTAACTACATTAATATAGTACATTAAAGTAGATAAACACTTGTTTAGTTCATCGTAAATCACATTGTCAGAATCATCATCGTTATTATTGTCAATAATACCATTGTTACTACTACTATTCTCTTCTTACTATTGTGTTCTTCATTATTATTATCATCATTATTATATTATTAATAATTAGTACTGATCAATGTTTACTATTATGTTTACTATTATCATTAAATCATCATCAACATCATCATCATCATCATCATCACCACCAGTATTACTACTACTACTACAACTACCACTACTACCACTACTACTACAACAACTACAACTACTACCACTACTACTGTCATTATTAATAAAAATTTTTATGTTAGCAATATTAACAATATCTTGGAGAAACTTGCATATCCTTCTGGATGTAGTTTGACGAGGAACTTCTTTCGCTTGAAGCTGAGTTTGCGAATCTTTGCCCAGGAGAAAGTGTTGATCTTCGTCTGGTTCTGAAAGACGAGGACCCCGAGGTGGGCGACGGCCAGATGCAGCGGAACACCCTCGTGGTCCTGGAACAGACAACCATCACCATCACCTCTGAGATGGTCCAAAATGGCCCTTTATTAATGTTCAGACGCATATATGCACACATACATTTATGCATACATACACACAAACATAATGGCACATGCATACAAATATACATACATACACACAAACATACATACATAAATACATACATACATACGCACGCACGCACATACATACATACATACATACATATACAAACATACATACATACATACATACACATACACACACACAAACATACATACATAAATACATACATACATACGTACGCACGTACATACATACACACATACATACATACACACATACATACATACACACAAACATACTGGCACATACAAACAAACATACATACAGCACGTTTGAGAGATTTCATAACAGGCACTATAAAAATGTTCGGATACAACCACCATACATACAAATGAACATATACAAAAATACATACACACACATACATACATACATACTATATTTAGAAACAGACTTTCTTGATACGTATATAGTACTTTAAGGACATTCACTGATCTGGTTAGCTCATTGTTTACAGAGTATTTCAAGTCGCCTCTGGTCGGTAGGAGGCCGGTTCCCAGACCGTTGTGGCTTTTTCCAGGGTTTTAAAACTCGGGCTAACAAGGTCCATACACGGAGGCCTTAAATGGCGTGGCGCCCATTTAAACGTGGAGGTGAAGGATCTCACCCGATAAACTCACTGACAAATGAGCAGGGTCGAGGCCATAAGGTCGTCATAGATAAAACATGTAGATTTACATTTCACAAATACGAAGTTGTGCTTGGACACCTTTAAATTGTTTTCATCCGGCGCTATATAGTCCTCAATTTCGTTAACTAGCTAGTAACTGATAATACAGCGGCCGAGAATGGGAAATCAGCAGATAATTTTACCTAATGTGATTCCCGGTTTAACCAGGGTACCAGAGATGACAATATTGGGTGTTACCCTATCGAGGATGTTAAATTTTGATTCTCATATTGATCGGATTCATAGTCAGGCGCGTCAGTCTTTATATGCCATACGAATTCTTGTATCACATGGCCTAACTGGCCCTCGGCTCTACGACGTTGTCCGAGTCACAACACTGGCCAGGATGCTGTACGCCTCTCCCTTGTGGTGGGGCTATGCTGGGGCACAGGCTAGAGCTCGGCTCCAGGCTTTGATGCGGAGACTTGTGCGTCTCCGTTATCTTCCTGGGAACTCCCCAACGTTCGATGAACTCTGTGGTACAGCCGATGCTCGTCTCTTTAAAGCAATCTTGAACAACCCAAATCATGTCTTACATCAGCTACTCCCACCAATTAAAACCCTTAGTTATTCCCTACGGCCCCACACCCATGATCGTATTATTCCTCCTGCTGACAATTTAACGCGTAAATGTTTTATTGTTAGGATGTTGTATGAATATTAAGTTTTCTTGTGTTCTTAAATACTTGTAAATCGATGTGCGATTAGCTATTGGTTAATAAAGAATATACTTACTTACTTAAATACTTTAAATACTTGACTATGTCTGCTAGTGTAAGTGTATTATCTAGAATACAGTATATTATGAAAGGATCTCATGTATTATAATGATAGCAATGAGTGATTGTATAGCCCTATGCCTAGATGCAATGACCTTTCAATGAACTATAATCTGTATGGATGAATGATTCAATAATTTCCCAAAATGTTACATTATACGTTGGTAACTAAGAACTTTGTAATTCTGTATGCATCAATATATCATGGTAAAAATTTTAGCTATCTCTTATTGTTTTATAAAAGAAATGATGACATTTTCTAAAAATAAAACAGACATTCTTTAACAAGTACTTTAAATGCTAAAATACATTTCCTGAAATGTCGTCAACGATCGTTGTAATCATATGATGACAATAAACGTTTGAACTGTGTGTGAATCGCTAGTAATATTAACGCTAATAACCCTGGCAGCCATAAGATGTCATTAACACTAGATACGAATACTGTTAGGTTTTGTTGAGACACATTTAAATCAGCTATTTACTTGTCCATTTCAATCAACCGGCGGTAGAAACTCCGCCACTGCCTTTATTCAGGTAGTGCCAGTCCCAAGCCGGGATAAAGGAGGGGGCTACATTAATGGCCTTTAATGTCATAAGATGTTAAACACTGCAGCTACAACCGGCGGTACGGTTTCGCCATCAGCTAAGAAGTGTGAAACGTCAACGGCCCTGGCGGCCACAAGATGTCATTAAACACTAGATAGTAATACAAATCTTAGTTTATGCTTAGACACCTTTAAATCTCATTCTTACGAAGCTATATATAAACTCGTCAATAACGTTTAGTCGTTGATGTATCTTGACGCCGATTAAGGAAAGGTCAAACGTCAACGGCCCTGGTAGTCAAAAGATAAAAGAAAATTTGAAATTAAAATATTGGGCTGTGCTTAAACACCTTTAAATTGCATTTTCCTGAAGGTATATGAGTCAATTTCCTTCATTAATTGATGTTTCGAACTCCGCCACTGCCTTGTTTGGGGGTTAGTGCCAGTCCCAAGCCTGGATAAAGGAGGAGGGCGACGGCAACGGCCTTTGATGCCATAAGCTGTCGTTAAACTGAGGAACTACTATTGATGTTTCGGTACTGGTTATTGATTGCTTGATTCCATGTACATGTTATACATTTGCAAATTATTGAATATAAACAAGATAATCTTGGTTTAGCAATAGATAAAAGAGCTTCAAATACTTGACTATGTTTGGTATTATAAGTGTATTATTTAAAATATATTATCTTTGAAAAGGTTCTCGTGTATTATTATAATAAAAATGAGTAATTGTCTAGCCCTATGCTAAGGTTTATTGAACTATCAATGAACTATATGATCTGTATAGATGACAGATCAAAAGAAATCTCACAAAATGTTACATTACATGTTGCTAATTAAGAAGTTTGTAATTCTGTATATTTCAACATATGATGGTAAAATTTCAGTTATTTCTAATTTTTCATAGAAGAAATTATGACGTTTTCTAAACTGAAATTATTTAACAAGTACTTTAAATACTAAATGAATTTACTTAAATGTCGTCAACGATCGTTGTAATCATATGATGCCAATAAACGTTTTAGCCGATGGTCGACGATATTAAATGGTTTTTGGAAGCGAATGCATGGGGCACAACACCATATTCAATAACCGATCTGATAATGGCTGCGTAAATGCTAAACATGACCTTCTGGCGAGCTTGCAGCGAAACCCAGCTACAGCCTTTATAAAATTTAAACGATTTTTACATTCATTTAAAATATAGCCTATTTGTGGTCTCCGTGTTAAATTTGTGGAGAAATCTGACCCCATCTTTTCCATTTTTATAATTTTTGTCATCTGTTTTAATATTGTTGGTCGATTGGGTTTTTTTTTGGCAAAACAATATACATGTAGTTTTGCTGGTAGAGATCTTAAAACCATTTTTATTACACTATTTGTAAATTTCATTTATCGATTTTTCAATTTTTTCGTCTAATTGTTTTTGGGTTACGATGTCCTGCATGAATCGAACTGTCATCGGCAAAGAGAGTCGTATGAACTCCATCTAGTCTTTCAGGTATGTCGTTTTTCATAATAAAAAACAATAAAGCGATATAACGAACTCCTGACGGGACACCATTTTCGTGCAGAAATTGTTTCGAGTAAGATCACCTATTTTAAATTAAAAGGATCGATTGAATCAACAGAGTGCAGTTGATAATATAACATATTATAATTATAAACTTTCAATGCGCGGGTGTCTAATGCACAAGGCTAGTAATATGCTCAAATTTTGACTGGTGATTAGTAGTAGTTCCTCAGTTTAACGACAGCTTATGGCATCAAAGGCCGTTGACGTCGCCCTCCTCCTTTATCCAGGCTTGGGACTGGCACTACCTCCAAACAAGGCAGTGGCGGAGTTTCACTGGCGATTGAACGAAATTGACGCTCATATAGCTTTGGAAAAAGCGAGTTAAAGGTGTCTATGCACAACTTAATATTTTCAAAATGTTTCAAACCAAGCAGTGTCTGTCATAGGTTTCACTGTTATAGATTTTTTCCTATCGACGTCAACGACTTTTTACACCATAAGACGTCGTTAAACTGTCGGAACCAACCAATCAATCGCCAGTGACTTTAATTCTTAACGCCTCTAAGGAAAGGTCAACGTTAACGGCCTTGGAAATCCACAAGATGTCGTTAAACGCTGAATATTCATACAAATACGTGGTACCCATTTTAATAGAGCAGCGGTGGTGAATGATCTCACCCGATTAATTCATTGAAAATGAGCAGTGTCGAGGCCATATGGTCCTTATAGAAAAAATGTACATTTACATTTTACAAAAATCTGTTGTGCTTAGACACCTTTAAATCGCTTTCTTCTGACGTATATACCTGTCAATTTCGTTTAATCGATGGTATCGTCCATCCCCAATAAGTAAACGTCGACGTCAACGGCCCTGGCAACCACATTAATGTTTTGATACATATTTATATACATGTATGCATACCTACGTACATACATACATACATACATACATACACAAATACATACATACAAGCAAAAATGCAGACTGTATTTTCCTTCTTTTTGTGAAAATGTAAAGAGCTTCTATTGAACTGAACTATGACCTTGGCGGGATGCATCTGAATTCCGTAGAGGTCGACCTTGCGCGCCGTGTCCAGCAAGTTGAACTCGGCCACAGCCGGAGTTTGACCCCTGAGGTCACAAAATAGGCAGACAAACAATAAAAGAAACTAATAATCTAATCACTCCCTCAGGAAATATTCGTAATCAAAGACG
Source organism: Norana najaformis (assembly GCA_964023275.1). Classification (NCBI taxonomy): domain Eukaryota; kingdom Metazoa; phylum Annelida; class Clitellata; order Crassiclitellata; family Hormogastridae; genus Norana; species Norana najaformis. Next base: position 24,852,238 of record OZ029924.1, read on the forward strand.
ATAAATATAAATTTTAAAAATATACAATATTTATGCATACGTGTGTGCGTGTGTGTGTACGCATGTTTATGTATGTGTCTTTAATACCTTACCTAAAAAATTACAGGATTTTTAACTTTTCATAAGCTTCCTGATAACTTAACCTTCTGAGAAGTTCTTTAAAGCAGCTAGTTAAATATTCATATATATCCATAAATACATACATATATACATACATACTTACACACAAACACACACATACATATATACATGCATATGGACATATACACCCATACATGTATCTACATACATAGATACACGTACATGCATACAAACATACATACTGTATATACACCATATACACACACATGCCCACACAGAAACACACATGCACATAACAGTAGTAGAAAAGAGAGCTGAGCAGTCGTCATAAAAGCGTAAAGGACAGACGCATGGTGTCGATGGTGGTCGGCGATCTTCTGCTCCAGTTCCTCCGTCTGCCTCGGTAGAAGTTTAATGTCCCTCAGGTAGCCAGGCACCTCAAACTCATCCGAAAAATCACCCAACTCAGCTGCAAAGCCAACGCAAACACACACACATACACACATATTCATTTTTGTCCAGTTCTAGCTTTTATGTAACATATCCGTTAAACATGATGATGAATATAATGATAATGATGATGATGATGATGATGACGACGATGATTATGATGACGGCGACGACGACCACCACAATAGCAACAGCAATAATAATAATAATAATAATAATAAATAATAATAACAATAATAAATAATAATAATAATAAATAATAATAATCATAATAGTAATAATAATAATAATAATAATAATAATAATAATAATAATAATAATAATAATAATAATAATAGCAATAACAATAACATAATAATAATAATAGTAATAATAATAATAATAATAATAATAATAATAATAATAATAATAATAATAATAATAATAATAATAATAATAATAATAATAATAATAACAATAACAATAATAATGGTTTGAGGTCTGGTTACCCTGAACAATGTATGAGGCGAGAAGTACGGCCGTGTGTTCCTGGCAGGGAAGAGCTCCCGAGGCAAGGTCTCGCCTGACTTGGAGACCAAACAGATACCTAGGACATAAAGAGCAGACCATCGCTTACTCTGACCTAATGCTGACTAGGAATTGAAATGCGCTGCTGGTCACTGCGGGTGTAACATCGTCTTCGCCGCCGCCGCCGCCGCCGCCGCTGACACCACCACCACCACCACCGTCGCCATAGAAACGCTTGTACATTTACATTACATTTTACAAACAACGGGTTTGCTTAGACACCTCTAAATCGGTTTTCCGACGTTATATACTCGTCAATTTTGTTCATTTACTAGTCCGCCACTGTCTTTAGTCGGGTAGTGCCAGTTCCAAGCCTGGATAAAGGAGGAGGGCGACGTCAACGGCCTTTGATGCAATAAGATGTCGTTAAATATTGGAACTCTTACTATCGCTAGCCGCATCTAACAACGCATTGAATACAAGGTCAAAGTTAATGGCCTGGCAGCCACAAGATGTCGCTTAACAGTGGATAATAAAGCAATATTAGGTTACGCTTAGACACCTTTAATTCGCCTATTCCGGCGTTATATATTCGTCAATTTCGTTTAATCATTAGCGGGTCCAAATGCACCAAAGGGAAAGTTCGACGTTAACGGCCCTGGCAGCCACAAGATGTCGTTAAACACTAACTATTAACAGAAAAGGCTTGGGGCCCATTCGAACGGGCAGCGGTAGTTAAGGATCTGACCCGATAAATTCATTGAAAAATGATTAAATTCGAGGCCGCTTACGGTCGCTATAGAAACACGTGTACATTTCCATTCTTTCAACATGACGACACCGTCCTATAGTCTTCACTAAAGAACTTTACCCAACAGATTTGTCCGATTTAAGTAGCGCACTGAAAATGTAGCGTTGTAATAACACCACCAGGGACCTTAAATACGATTTACTAACACCTTCATCAGTGGGGGATTTAGCTACAGGCCTGAGGGCGGTTCGCCCCCGCGCCCCTCAGACCATACCTGTAGGACTACATGGTAAACTGTCAGAATATGGTGCCCTCTGGGAAAGCTCTTGACCCCCACACAAGCAATCCTGGATCCGCCACTGACCTTCATTTACTCAGCGTCTGCGTACGAGGGCAAGCCGCCTCGGCCTCTATACCTTCCGAAGTCCGGTTAGCAGGCGCTCATTCGCTTGAAGCGGGAACATCGACCGTTCAATTTGGAGTCCAGTATATAACCAATAAACTGCAGCGCCTCTAGCGACCACATCAGTAACTACTAATCAATCATCCTCCAGTCACCAGGTGGAGCATTTGTGAGAGAATGACTTGCTCAGGGTCTGCGCACAGCTGGCTGTCTGCTGGTTGTCGTAGAAGGAAGAACAGGAGACAGGGCACTCAGATTTTTCGATCCGGGAAAGGGTCGACAATAAAGCCGTCACATAGTTATCGTCACATTATATCGTCACGTCGATAATAAACCCGTCTTGGACATCAAAGGAACACGCCGCCGCTCATGTTAATCAAGTCTTTCGGATTCAAAGGAGAGGACAAAAATCGTAATTAATGTGGCAACTGCGAACCCACAGCACACGACATTCGAGGCTAAACTTTCATTAAAGACATAGATAAGGTTAGGTCACAGCAGTAAGCCTAAGGTAAGGTAAGGAAAGGTAAGGTAAGGTAAGGTAAGTTAAGTTAAGGTAAGGTAAGGTAAGGTAAGTTAAGTTAAGGTAAGGTAAGGTAAGGCAAGGTAAGGTAAGGTAAGTTAAGTTAAGGTAAGGTAAGTTAAGTTAAGGTAAGGTAAGTTAAGTTAAGGTAAGGTAAGGTAAGGTAAGGTAAGTTAAGTTAAGTTAAGGTAAGGTAAGGTAAGGCAAGGTAAGGTAAGGTAAGGTAAGTTAAGTTAAGGTAAGGTAAGTTAAGTTAAGGTAAGGTAAGTTAAGGTAAGGCAAGGCAAGGCAAGGTAAGGTAAGGTAAGTGACGATGGACAGCGACCTCTGTCGAGTACCTCGTGTAGTCTTCTTCGAGCTGTCCTGGGTCCGGTGTATAGAACTTGACAACGAACTGAAGATCGAGGTTGTGTCGCGGTAGTTGACGCAAGATCGGTTTGTCATGATCCAACCAGCTCTACAATCCATCCGTCAATCAATCATTCAATCATCAAATTGGTCAGTCGTTCAGTTATTCAATCACCTGATAAGTCACTCAATCAATTTAATTTTAAACTGTTCAAATTTTCATTCATACAATTACTAAATTATTCAGTTATCCAATCGTTCAATATTCAAATTGTTCGGTGATTCAATTACTCCATAGCTCAATCATTCAGTCTGTCAATCAGTCAAATATCTAACTAACCGCTATTATTATTAAACAGTAACTTATATCGCGCCGATGTCTAATGCACAAAGCATCAACCGATGGCGCACCAAAACCAAGCCGCAATCAGGTCAATATCCAGAAGATCAGTCCACTAAGACAGCGAGGCAGCCTACGGTGGATAAGCAATTTGATAAAGGAGGTAACCCACCACGCAATCCAACAGCCAGCCAGTCAACCACCCAGTCAGTCAATCAGCCAACCAGCTAGTAAGTCAACAAGCCAGCCAACTAGTCAACCAGCCAGCCAGCCAGCCAGAAAAACCAGCCAGCCATTCAACCAGCCAGCCAGCCAGTCAATCAACCAGCCAGTCAAACAGCCAGCCAGCTAGTAAGTCAACAAGCCAGCCAACCAGTCAACCAGCCAGCCAGCCAGTCAATCAACCAGCCAGTCAAACAGCCAGCCAGCTAGTAAGTCAACAAGCCAGCCAACCAGTCAACCAGCCAGCCAGAAAAACCAGCCAACCAGCCATTCAACCAGCCAGCCAGCCAGTCAACCAACCAGCTAGTCAATCAGCCAGCCAGTCAACCAGCTAGCCAACCAGCCAGTCAGTCAACCAGCGAGTTAACCACCCACCCAGTCAACCACCCACCCAGTCAACCAAAGCCAGCCTTCCTCTGTCCGCTGCTTTTACTCACAAACAGCGGCGACATAAAAACTGGACGCAGCAATACCCATAACAACAACAGCAGCAGCAGCAGCAGCAGCAGAGCGCATCAATCAAACAATAACCATCGTCCGCAATCAGCCAGACTGTCGTCGAAGGCCAGTCGCTCAGCTGCAGCAACTCACAGATGAGCATCACTCGAGTATACAGCCAGATGCTGACGACGTACAGTCTCCTAAGCACTGACTGGGGGCACGATGTGGCCACACTGCTGATGTACACAAATTGTCTGGTATCAGAATTAGACACAAACTGTGTATTACTCTTTTACCCTGGCCTTTGCATGACCCCGTTTTGGCCCTGAAGGAAACACTGATCAGTATCTCGGCTGCAGATTCACTGACTGTTTGTGTAATAAGTTCATTAAATAAATAATATCATATTAATATTGTATTATATAAAATATAATTAATAATTATTATTATTAGTAATACTACTATGACTATGATCATGATCATCACGATCATCATCATCATCACGATCATGATGATGACGATGATGATGATCATCATCGTCATCATCATGATCATCATGATCATCATCAACACCACCACCACCATCTTCATCATTATCATCACCAACACCAACACCACTATCAAACTATATAACTTATTGCAACGAATATTAAACAGTAGGATCGAAAACCACTGCAAAGAGATCAGCCATATTAAAACCAGAGACGAGAGCGACCAACAAGTTATAACCACTGAAAGTATCTGCTTTGTGCAGACACGATCGTCAAAATCGCCCACATAAAAGATCAGTACTCAGGGCTTTACCGCTCACACGGCAAATGAATGCTTCATAGGAAGGAAGGGAGCGAGGGAGGGTAGGAGGAAGGGCAGGAGGGAGGAAGTTGAATTCTCCGAACCGGAAACCACCTGCTAGCAATGACGTACTTCCGCCCCTCCCCATCCACTTCAATCGCAGCAGCAGCATCCAAATACTCATCAGGTGGAGCACACTGGACGGCGCTGCGTGAGAGTCGCTTCAGTTGTTGCTGAGCTTTGTATTTGCTGTCTGCAAACGGAAGGTTGTCTGGATGACGGGTTGCTGTTATCGTGTTTGCGCTTAAGCCGAAAGACCTCTCGATTCCAAGGACCATGTCTCTGAGAATCTTTGTTTGAATAGTTCAAAGATGTAACGGTTTATGCATGTGTGGCATGCATGTGTATGTATTGATGGATGTATTGATGGATGGAAGAATGGATGTGTGTATGTATGGATAGATGGATGGGTGGATTGATGGATAGATGAACAGATAAATGGATAGATGGCGGGCTGCATATGTGGATGGATGGAAGGATGGATGTATTTGGCTGCTTAAATAATGCATTTTAAGACCCTTCCAAAGGCAATAAATTATGGACAACATAATTATCTAGAAAGGTCCCAGTGGTCGTACGATAAACGACGCTCGCAAAGAGGGGGAGGTCACGGGAATGCGGAAAAGGGAGGGGCTTATGCACTACTTACTTAATACCGAAAAAGGAAATTATTCTGCATTTATTAAGCGCCACGATCTACTGTCAAAGCAGCAGTCGACGGTGCTAGGCAATTGTGAGTGAAGGACTTGCTCAAGGTCACTACGTCTGAGGGAAAGAGGTTCGCACCCGTTACAACTCAAACGCTTTAACCAATCGGCTATCGTGACCTAGATAGAAGCCCAGCGCTCTAACCAATCGGCAAGCGTGACCTACATAGAATCGAGCGCTCTAACCAATCGGCTAGCGTGACCTACATAGAATCGAGCGCTCTAACCAATCGGCTAGCGTGACCTACATAGAATCGAGTGCTCTAACCAATCGGCTGTCGTGTCACACAGTGATAGGTATAGCTAAGAAAATCGTGTGACGAAACAATAGTACTCACGTGTGTATGACGCACATCAACATAAGCGAGATCGAAGTAGTCGGCTTCTAAAAGCTGAAGTTTCCGCACAACTTCGTCGTACAGAACCTGCCCCGTGCTTTTCACCTGAGAAGGAAACCACGGTGTTTGATCTGTTTATCATTATCTATGAGAGATTTATATCTAATTTTCAAATTATTACTTATTGAACTCACCTTTAACGCAACGATATATGCCCTGTGAAAAAGTCTTCAGTTCTTTGGAAATGAGACAGAGGTATTAGGATCTCGGGCTAGCACGGTCCCTGCACGGGGACCTTAAAAGGCATTCAAAAAGGAGCGTTGGCGAAGGATCTAAGCCGACAAATTCATTGAAAAATGAGCAGTGTCGAGTCCATACGGTCGCTATAGAAAGACGTGTACATTTATAATTGCATTTTACAAAGAGTATGTTGCGCTAACACACCTTAAAATCGCTTTTTGAAGACGTTATATTTTAGTTAACTTCGCTCACTTGCTAGGTAAGACATTTATCCCCAGCAAGGCAAGGTCGACATCAACGGCCCTGGCAGCCACAAGATGTCGTTAAACACTGAATAGTAATACAAGTATTAGGCTGTGCTTAGACACCTTTAAATAGCATTTTCCCCAGGTTATGTATCCGATCCGTCAATTTCGTTTATTCGCTGTATAACCCTTTCCTGAAGCAAAGGTTCGACGTTAACGCCCTGGCAGCCACAAGATGTCGTTAAACACTGAATACTAATACAAAATGCGTGGCGCCAATTCAAACGGGCAGCGGTGGTGAAGGATCTCACACGATTGATTCAATGCAAACTGAGCAGGTAAGAAGCCATAGGGTCGCTAGAGCAAAACGTGTACATTTACATTCTTCGAAAGAAGGCAGCTAACTCCACAGATATGAATAATCGGACAGAAGGGACGAATTGTCATCCAGAGGAAAAAACTCAGTTAAATTTACCCATTTCAGTTTACTGATTTGGGTTAGGTTTAGGATTAGGGTAGGCACTGCGTTGCGTGATAGTGTGTCGCACTGAGTACAGCATAGCATTGCTCTGTACTGTATTTTATTTTATTACTGTACCGCTCTGTATTGCTTTATGCAGAATTGCATTGCAGTGTGTATCGTGTTGTGTTGTTTTGCATAGCATTGCATTGAATTCTATCATACCACCAAAAATGTCACTGTCCGATAGCACCGTATTGCACATGGTGCTGAATATTTAATGCATTTAGGCATAAACCGTTTGCATCGCAGGGCTACGAAAGATATCCGCCAATTCGCTTATCCACCTTTTCTCCGCTTATCCTCTCTCCACCAGCTTTTCACTCAAGACTTAAAATCAAACTTTCTTACGAAGCCTACCCTGCTTCCACTCCTGTACCATCCCATGACCACCATCAAAAAGATTTCCACCCGACCAGCGGAGGATTTAACAACAGGCGCGGGGATCACCCCCGCCTCCGCCCCGCCCCTCTTGGTTATACACCGGCGCCCCTCAGGCCAGACCAGTGCACGGTGGACTGCCAGAATGTGACGCCCCTCTGGAAATACTCTTGCCCCACCCCATCCCACGCAAGCAATCCTGGAGCCGCCACTGCATCGAAGCCCATGGGTTGACCTCCGGGATTCTAACCTAAAACTGACAGCTACCAAACAACCTGGCTCTTGCGGACTTGACTTTAAGTAAAGTATTCCTTATCCCGCAAGTGAGACGAGTAGAGGAGGCGCTCATCTCCTTTTCTTGGCCTTTTAGCTGGCAATGGACGAATTGCAAGGGGCTAGTGCATCGTTTGCACCAATTATATTACGTTCTGCTTAGACACCTTTAAATCCTTTACAGTCAATGCTATATAAAAGCAACTTTCGTCGATACAACAGTCTTATCAGAGGATCTCACAAAAGGCATTGATCAATGGTAGACGCCAACGGCGATAGCAGCCACAAAATGTTGCCAAGCAATAACTAAGTAAGTAAGTAAGTAAGACACGTTAACACGCCATGTGTCCACCGGCTGAGCGAGGAATCGTAGGCAATGGATTATAACGAGGGTCAACTCTGTCAGTGAAGTCTCCCAGAAGTCAGACGTAGGGGAGGCGCTGATTTCCTTATCTTGGACCTTCAACGGCAACGTACGAATCCAAGGTCCTGGACACGGGGCCAGTGCATCGAAGGACTTGCCGTTCACTTCCCACCTTAATGACAAAAGCACGGTGTACGCAGACTTCATATAGCGCCGGTGAAAAATTGGTCCCCCTGACGCGGCTTTTGTGCGGCGCAGAGAAATTTCGGAGATACTCATTTGCATCAGAAAAGGATCCATATGCCCTGACATCCCTAAATTTATATCGATCTGTTTGGCTGAAATCTCATTTTGCACGGCCTGAAATGAAATCAGACGACACTGGCGAGGATGACTGATGACACTAGTGACAAGACATATTGGTGATGATACGGTGATGACGACGACAACAGTCGTTCCATTAATTCGGTCCATTCAGCACCAAACGAGGCGCGATGTCCTGAATGACAAATGAGACGAGTAATGTTGGGTGACCTGATGCAGACAGTAAGAGAGTCAGAGAGAGATACAGAGAGAGACAGTGACAGAGAGACAGAGACAGTCAGAGAGAGAGACGGAACAGACAGACACTGACAGACAGACTTAGAAACAGGCAGAGTGATTGTTGACAGGAAAACAGATGGACAGACAGACAGAGACCGTGAGAGAAAGATAGAGAGAGAGAGAGAGAGAGAGAGAGAGAGAGAGAGAGAGAGAGAGAGAGAGAGAGAGAGAGAGAGAAAGAGAGAGAGAGAGAGAACCAGTGAGAGAGATAAACAGACAGACAGACAGACAAACAGACAGATAGACAGACAATCAAACGGACAGAAGGAACAGACTGACTCAGAAACAGGCAGACTGGTTGTTGACAGACAGACTGGTTGTTGACAGACAGACAGAAACGGAGAGAGAGAGAGGAAGAGAGACCTATTGACAGAGACATAGAGACAGACAGACAGACAGACAGATTGAGGTATTGAAACAAAGAGAAATTCAGAGAGAGACAGACAGACAGACAGAGAGGAGACTTGCAAACAGCGATAGATACAAAGATTGAAAGAAAGACAGAGACAGACAGACAGAGACAGATACAGAGACGGAGAGGGTGTAGGCTCTGCCGAAGGCTGAAGATGAGTGCGCACTCCCCAGCACCTCTAGGCAGTCGTGCGTCGTTGGTGGTACGGACAGACAGAGGGTGTCTTTGTGTGCTCAGCAGCCCCGAATAAAAGCAACTGGCAGCAACGGCGATCGAGGAACCAGGAACTGAAGCAGCAAATGTCAGCATATATAAGCATCATCTTCATCCGCCTTCTCTCAACCTCCGAATCCACACCACTGATATTTTCTTGAATCACCCTGAAAACTATAGTGTCTACTCAGACCAGATATAAGCGTGGCTATGTAGACCTGTTCTTTAAGCTACAGAAAGGCAGTTTGAAGTGCTAGCGACTTCGTTTCCTTGGCCTCGGTATATGAGGCCACGGGCAGTCCGTCCCTTCAACACCTGAATGTCTTACTGACAGTGTACAGTCGAAGTACTTGTTTTATGGGGGATTTGCTAATGGGCGTTAGTTGGAAAAGAAATCTTGGAATGTCTTTCTATCCCGGCGAAGATCTGAACCGCAAACCTCTTACAGTCAGCCACGCTAATCACAGTCAGCCACGCTAATCATCAGACTTTCAAATAGTGGTAAGAATGTTATATCACAGAAATAGAATGTCTGCTGCTAGACAATTGTGTCCTACTGCTTTAAAAGGCCACACTGATGTCCTCTTCTTCCACTTATCCAACCAGCAGATCCAATTCCAAACACCCTCCACCGCTTGACTGACTCGTTGATCTTGACCTAGAACCGAATCTGACCCTCCTGCCTATCGATTTTGTTTAGACTGAGCGAATGTGAAAAAGCTGGTTCACGCGACTTAGCTTTCGTTGGGCGCTGTAGAAATCTCGAGTTTACGATTACAATTACAACAGGCCACAGTGACTCATTTATTATCAAACGTAATACACTTCGATCGATGGTCGCTTCGAAGCAGAACTGCATTCCGAGCCAAAAGTGTCTGTCTGGCCCAGACATAACTTAGAATGATACGTGCTTGGCTCGTCTGCAAGGCGGATTTTTCCATTATACCTAATCTCGGTTAATAGCTCTCGCAGGAGAGGGAATGTTTACAAATTTCCCAGTCATCGCGACATAAAGGGTTAATCGAGCCCATCTCCATGCAAAAGAAATATTGTCGAATACTTGGTGGTATTTATAAAGACAGCCTCTGCAAGTCATCGTTGGCGCATGCGTTATCACAAACACATCAATATTGTATGCGGCTGCCTTATCGAATTCACGGTGTTGTATATTATCTCATAATATAATATTTTATATTCCATAGCATTGTATTGTAATCTATTGTATTATGGACAATTCGCGTCCTGATCGTGGCTTATTTAAGAGATTTCAATCTCGGGCTAGCACGGTTCTTACACGGGGACCTTAAATGGCTTGGCACCCATTCAAACGGGCAGCAGTGGTGAAGGATCTCACCCGATTAATTCACTGAAAATGAGCATGGTCGGGGCCATACGATCGTTGTAGAAAAACGTCTATATTTACATTTACACTTTACAAATATTAAGTCGTGCTTAGACACCTTTAAATCGGGTGTCCCGATGCTATATACATATCAGAATTGCTCAAATCGAAGGTTGAACTCCGCCACTGCCTTGTTTAGTGGTAGTGCCAGTCCCAAGCCTGGATAAAGGAGGGCGACGGCAACGGCCTTTCATGTCATAAGATGTCGTTAAACTGCGGAACCCACCAATTAAAACCTCAGTTATTCCCTACGGCCCCACACCCATGATCGTATTATTCCTCCTGCTGACAATTTAACGCGTAAATGTTTTATTGTTAGGATGTTGTATGACTATTAAGTTTTCTTGTGTTCTTAAATACTTGTAAACCGATGTGCGATTAGCTATTGGTTAATAAAGAATATACTTACTTACTTACTTACTTACTACATCGACGGTTGTCTGATCCAATACAATAAGCTCGATGTCAACGGCCCTGGGAGCCACAATTACGTCGTTAAACACTGAATACTATTACAAAAGATTCAAACGGGCAGCGGTGGTGAAGGATCTCACCCGATTAATTCATTGAAAAATGAGCAGTGTCAAAGACATATGGTCGCTGTAGAAAAACTTGTAGGCATACATTAACATTTTACAAATACTAGGTTGCCATTAGACACCTTTTAATCGCTTTCTCAAGACTCTATATAACTGTCAATTTCGTTTAATCGATGTTCTGAACAAGATCACATAAGTAAAGGTCGACGTTAACTGGTAGTAGCCACAAGATGTCGTTAAACACTGACTACTAATCCAAAAGGCGTGGCGCCCCTTTCAAACTGGCAGCGGTGGTGAAGGATCTCACCCGATTAATTCGTTGGACACTGACGAGGGTCGAGGCCATCGGTTGGTATAGAAAACTTATACCTATTCATTTACATGCAACTGTTCGATGGCGAAAATCGAAAATCCTGAAACTAAAACAAATCTCAGGACGAATCGATCCGTTTTTCAAGAAGACACTTCAGGTTCGTAATCGTAAATTCGAAATTTCCAAAGTACAGGGCACCAGCTTATTCACGTGCGCTGCGTCAAGTCAGTCCAAAGATGCCAGGTCAAGAATCAAGTCGGGTTGCCAGAAGATCAGTTACAGAGAGAGACAGACAGACAGACAAAGAAACAGAGCGAGACAGAGAGAGAGAGAGACAGAGGCAGAGAGAGAGACAGAGACAGAAAGCGAGAAAGAGAGGGCGAGAGAGAAGGAGACAGGGAGACAGAGACAGACAGACAGACAGACAGACAGACAGACAGACAGAGAGACAGACAGAGAGACAGACAGAGAGACAGACAGACAGAAGGAGAAAAGGTGTGTTCGTTTAGTGAGTTACAGTACACCCAGTTCAGATATGAAACGCAAGAGAAAAGGCACGTTCGACTACTGCTCCGAGCATGGCTGGAGTTTTCTCGCAGTATGCTCCGTTCAGATGTTGGAAAGAGACACAAAGGTCAAGTTCCACTGTTGCTCCGAGTATCAGCGAATAACTGTACATGTACAGCGCCCTTTCTCGACCTCGGCCGTACTACAGCGCTCTATAAATCATCTTATTATGATTATGATTATTATTATGATTATTATTATTATTACTATTATTATTATTATTATTATTATTATTATTATTATTATTATATTATCATCATCATCATCATCATCATCATCATCATCATCATCATCATTATCATCATCATCAACAACAACATCATCATCAACATCATCATCATCATCGTCATCTCATCATCAACATCATCATCGTTGTCATCATCATCATCAACAACAACATCATCATAATCGTTACCATCATCATCATCATCATCATCATAGGAGTATACTCCATTCTGAGGTGGAACGAGAGAAAGAGAGAGAGGGAGACAGACAGACAGAGACAGAGACACAGACAGCGTGTTCCACTACTGATCTGACTGTACTCGGAGCAGTAGTATAACCGCTAAATACAGTGTTATAGGCAAGAGGTCGTAGTCCTATCAGAAAATTATTTTTATATTTTCAGAAAATATTTGTAGAGCGCTAATTTACACAACGAGAAGTTAACTGTTAGAAACGCCTCATACATCGCCTCCATTTCTAAATGTAAATGTACCTGTTTTTCTATAGCGAAATTATGGCCTCGACCCTGCTCACTTTTCACAGAATTTGTCCGGTGAAATCCTCCAACACCGCTGCCCGTTTGAATGGGCGCCTCGTCGTTTGTGCTAGTTTTCAGCGTTTAACAACATCTTGTGGCTGCCAGGACCGTTAACGTCCACCTTATCCAGTATTACAAAGGAAGTCTCAAGGTCAGTTTGACATATTAGATTAGTTCCTCAGGTTAACGATATCTTATGGCATCAAAGGCCGTTGACGTCGCCCTCCTCCTTTATCCAGGCTTGGGACTGTGACAACCCGCAAACAAGGCAATGGCGCAGTTTCATTTTCGACTGAACGAAATTGACGAACATACAGCGTCGGAAAAAGCGAATTAAAAGTTTCTGAACACAACCTAATATTTGTAAAACGTAAATGAAAATGGACAGGTTTTTCTATAATGATCGTATGGCCTCGACCCTGCTCATTTTTTCACTGAATTTGTGAATTTATCGACTGAGATCCTTCACCACCGCTGCCTGTTTCAATGTTGCCAAGCCATTTAAAGTCCGCATGTACGGACCGTGCTAGCTCGACATTAAAATCTCTGAAATAAGCCACGACCGGGACGCGAACCGGCATCCTCACGCTCAGAGGATCCTTGAACTACGCGTGAAGCTATCGCACCATATCGCTGAATGCGTGTGGGCCAATTTCTCACCTTGGTTCTAAAAAAATTAAACTTTTCTGAGGACATGTTATGATTGCTGGCATTGAAACAGACTTTCTTCATACATTTGACTTCTGCCCACCATTCTTTGCCGCATGTTTTTCAACCTCTGCCTACTTCGGAACATTTCGAAGTCTTATCAACCCACCCACCCATTCCCCAAACCCACCCACCCTGCCCTTCTGCCTCGTCAGAGAAGAATTCGTCGAAAATCAATAGGTGTCTCAACGGCCAACAGAACCCAAAGCAGAGCGGATCCCTTCGTCAATTTAATAATGGCCGGCAAATCCGTTTTATAACAAGTGCGCGCAGGGCGCAGGCTAGATGTCCTCCTCATCTCCTGTCTCCATAATCCGACCAAGAGATCTCGCTGCGCCAGACAGTCCGAGCGCCAATTCAATTACGGAAGAAGTGAAGGACGGACGGTCAGAATGACGGACAGACAGACGGAAGGAAGGACGACAGGACAGACGGACGGACAGAAGGAAGGACTATCGGAAGGACGGAAGGACGGACCGCCTGACAAAATGGCCGAAGAACAGACGGACAGAAGGACTGACGTAAGAACTGAAGGATAAACGGACGGACAGAAGGAAGGACTATCGGAAGGACGGAAGGACGGACCGCCTGACAAAATGACCGAAGTACAGACGGACAGAAGGACTGACGTAAGAACTGAAGGATAGACGGACGGACAGAAGGAAGGTCTATCGGAAGGACGGACAGAAAGAGCGAAGGACGGACGGGCAAATGGAAGGACAGGACAGGACAGGCGGAGTCCAGGCTTATGTTGTTTTTCGCCAGGGTAGGTGATAGGGGCATGGTACGTGCGACGGAGTCATCTGTTATGCGCTAAGCAGGAAAGGCGGCTGTCAGTGCGGACACTTGTTCTGCCTCGAAGAGGAATGGACGCAGAGGAGGAAGAGAGGAGGGAGAATGGGGCAAGAGGAGGAGGAGGAGGAGAAGGAGGAGGAGGAGGAGGAGGAGAAGGAGGAGGAGGAGAAGGAGGAGGAGAAGGAGGAGGAGAAGGAGGAGGAGAAAGAAGAAGAGGAAGAGGAGGAGAGAAGTGCAGGATGAATGAGGCAGCTGAGGAATAGGTGGATGAATCGGGGAGAGTGAAGAGGAGCAGGAACAAAGCGGCAGAATAAGGAATAGTCGAGGAAATAGAGGAATCGGAAAAAGGAAGAAGGAGATGTGAGAAGAGAAGGTGGAAATAAGAAGACACGGAGGAACAAGAAGGGAAGTAGAAAGCGATCGAGGACGAGAAGAAATGAGTCGGCTAAAGGAGAAGCATGAAAGAGGTGGCACACGAGGAGTAGGAGGAAGCGGAATATCAGAAGAAAGAGATGGGGAAATAAGACGAGTTGAAAACTGGTAAGACGCAAAAGAGAAGAGGCAGAAGGTGAAGTGAGCAGGAAGAGGGGGCGGAAAAGGAGCTGGCGAAAGCGGAGGAAATCATAATGTACACGTTTTTCTGTAGCGACCGGCTGGCTCGACCCTGGTCATTTTCAATGAATTAATGGAGTGAGGTCCTTCTCCACTGCTGCCCGTTTGAATGGGCGCCACGCCTTTTGTATTAGTATTCAGTGTTCAATGACATCTTGTGGCTGCCAGGGCCGTTAAAGTCGACTTACGCATATGGATTTTCAATATATTAGAGATTAGTAGTAGTTCCTCAGTTTAACGACAGCTTATGGCATCAAAGACCGTTGCCGTCACCCTCCTCCTTTATCCAGGCTTGGGACTGGCAGAACCCCGAAGCAAGGCAGTGGCGGAGTTTGAATTGAACGATATTGACGAATATATAGCTTCGTTTAAATGCAATTTAAAGTTGTATAAGAAAAGCAATTTGGATTAATATTCAGTGTTTAACGACATCTTGTGGCTGCCACCTTTCCCGATCAGAATGAAGATAACATTTTTGATATAACCATTTGAACAGTATATAAATTCAAAAACTGAGATTTAAAGGTGTCTAATCAAAACTTAATATTGTTTAACATCTAGCGTCTAACGACATCTCGTGGCTGCCAAAAGGTTGACGTTCTACGTTTTCTCGTCCGTACCTATACCAGTGGTGTCTGAACGAAATTGAGGATTATATAGCCTCTAAAAATGCGTTTTAAAGGTGTCTAAGCACAACCTAATATTTGTAAAATGGAAATGTAAATGTTTTTCTCTAGCCACCGTATGGCCTCGACCCTGCTCAGTTTCAATGTCTCAATCGGGTGAGATCCGTCACCACCGCTGCCCGTTTGAATGGGCGCCAGTGGGACGTACTCGAAGGAGGCCTTGGACGACGAGGGGTCATTACTGGAAATGAACAATGGGATTTCAAGTGATTTACGTGATTGGAATAACAAGGAAAAACAGAAGTCATTATGGGCCCCATTCAGAACAATTAATAATAATTAGAAACTTCTATTGCGCCGGTGTCTAATGCATAAGGCATCAACCGATGGCACACCAAAGCCAAGATGCAATCAGGTCAATATCCAGAAGGTCAGTCCGCACGACAGAGAGGCAGCCTACGGTGGATAAGCAATTTGAAAAAGGTATGTTTTAAGTTGAGAATGAAATGACAAAAGCGACTGAGCAGAACGAACAGACACAGCCAGGGAATTCCAAAATTTAGATCCAGCAACTGAAAAAGCCTGTTTACTGAGAACAGTTCTCGTTCAAGGTATGACCCGAGAAAGACAAACAGATGACCTTGCTGAATAATGGTAATTCTTGGGAATAAGGACTGATTTCAAGTATTGTGGTTGGCCATAGCTCAATGTTTTATAAACTAAAACCGCAACGACAATATTCATTATCCCGATAATTTAACATAAATTATTAATTGACAAATTATTCATTAGATTAATGAATAACAGATTTAAAGGAGTCTAAGCAAAACTTAATATTGTTTTAATATTCAGTGTCTAACGACATCTCGTGGCTGTCAGGGTCGTTGACGTCAACCTTTTAACACCGATACTTCTGCATTTCGGTCTCCTTGGTTCCAGGCCGTAGCACTCTCCGGTCGGCCTCCCTTGGACTCCTGACTGTTCCTCGTATGCTCACTGCTACAGCGCAGTCTAGAAGCTTTGCCTATGTTAGACCTGATAGCTGGAATCGCCTTTCCCGAGAGCTGCGCTTTAGTTCCTCAGTTTGTTCCTTCCGCAGTTTTGCAAGCGCCTGAAGTCTGTATTATTTGCCAGTGGTCTCACTCTTTCGGGTCGGGAGCGCCTCTGATGAGTCTATTCTGAAGTGGCGCTTTATAAATGTCAGATTACAATTACAATTACACATACAATTTAAAGAAAGCTGCCGATTGAACGAAATTGAGGATTATATAGCTTCTGAAAAATGCGTTTTAGAGGTGTCTAAGCACAACCTAATATCTGTAAAATATAAATGTAAATGTTTTTCTCTAGCCACCGTATGGCCTTGACCCAGCTCATTTTTAATGAATTAATCTGGGGAGATCCGTCACCACCGCTGCCCGTTTGAATGGGCGCCAGTGGGACCAGCTCGAAGGAGCCTTTGGACGACGAGACGTCATTACTGGAAATGAGCAATGGGATTTGAAGTGATATACGTGCTTGGAATAACAAGGAAGAAAACAGAAGTCATTATGGGTCTCATTCAGAACAACTAAAATCGCGACGACAATATTCATTACCCCGATTAATTAACATAAATTATTAATTAACAAATTATTCATTAGCCTGGTTAATTAACATAAATAATTAATATACATTATTCATAATCCCGCTTAATTAACATAAATTATTAATTGCCTCCCGCAGATCTTTCGCTGCGAACCTGCACTGAATTTGCGGTGCGTGCGTAAAACGGCTGCGCGGACTAAGTTAAGCGAAAGAGTATAGTGGTTAGAGGGCGCCACTGTCGACCGAGAGGTCGGGGTTCAATCATCGCCAGGACAGAAATACGTTTCGGGCTTTTTCCTGGTCCGCTTCCGCCTCCTAGCGAACTCTAAAATGAGCACACTGGTGGTACACCGTCAGTGGGAAGATAGGCGGCGAGAGAGAGGACTAAACACCCACACTTATAAGCCGAGGCTAAGAAAGTGAAGTCGCAAGCCTCTCGGGATTATAGCCTACGGGCTGCTCTCCATGATTCTTCTTTTCTTCTGTTTTCTCGTTCAAAGTTAGTGGTCGCTATGTAGTCTTATACTTCTGGCCTTGTACGATTAAGTCACAACTTCCTAGCTTTCTGTACCTGTGATAGGTTCTGAGAAAGGAGCTATATAAATATTCAGCTATAAATAAGTATGGACCAAGGTAGTCGATTGGTTAGAGCGCGCGGCTTGTATGTGGGTCAGAGTAGCCGATTGGTTAGAGCTCGGCTTGTATGTAGGTCACGGTAGCCGATTGGTTAGAGTGCTCGGCTTGTAAACCACAGAATAGGGGTTCGAGCCTCTTCTGAGACGGTCACTGCGTATGGAAATTACACTGGTTATCATTCCCAGGTGGGGTCCAGTTCAACGTTGCTGTCCTTGTGGACAAGGGGCTCCGTGGTCTAGCACCGAGCCACATTGCTCACCTTTGCAATCCACTCAAACTTAATCCTGCCAGGACAAACTTCATCAAAGCCTCATCTGGCCAACTGTTTGTTCCAGCTTACCAAAAAAAGACGAGTGATTTTCGTGCATTTTCACAGGCTGGATTTCATCTATGGAATTCACAACCACCAGCTTTCAGGGACAATTCTCTTTCTCTGACTTCATTTCCCAAACAATTGGGAGACTTATCTTTGTCCCAGCCAACCGCGCTTTTGAAGTGAACTCATAAATTAGCGCGATACAAGCAGGCTTATTTGATTAATAATAGATAATAACAACACATCTAACCATCTCCCAAAGTCTATCCTCTCACCAAACAAGTATGCAACAACAGCTGGTAACTTTCCAAACGACCCCGGTCAATATTGTCTCCTCCAGA
This sequence comes from Norana najaformis, assembly GCA_964023275.1. NCBI lineage: Eukaryota > Metazoa > Annelida > Clitellata > Crassiclitellata > Hormogastridae > Norana > Norana najaformis. Next base: position 24,870,657 of record OZ029924.1, read on the forward strand.
CCAAAACAGGCGGACGTATGCTCCAACTAAATCACCCAAAGACTGAACAAATACACTGCACAGCTTTTAGCATCGGCTGTGGCTGAACTGCTCCATTTGACAGATGAGCTCTCAGCTTTGATTAATGTCATGGCTCCTTTATCAACCATTTCCTATAGATGAACTGGTGTAGGTGCTAAAGCGGTTCCGGGGCCAAGACGGTTCTTACAGATGAACCGGTGTGGTGCCAAGGCGGTTCTGGGGTCAAAACGGTTCCTATGAAATTATATGAGCCGGTGTGGTGCTAAAGCGGTTCCGGGGCCAAGGCGGTTCTTGTAGACGAACCGGTGTGGTGTCAAAGCGGTTCTGGGGTCAAGACGGTTCCTATAAAAATATATGAACCGGTCTGGTGTCAGATCTGTTCCGGGGCCAAGACGGTTCCTTTAGATGAACCGGTGTGGCGTCAAATCGGTTCCGGCCAAGACGGCTCCTATAGATGAACCGGTGTTGTGTCAAATCGGTTCTGGGCCAAGATGGTCCCACAGATGAACTGGTTGGGTGCAAAGTCGGTTCCGGACCAAGACGGCTCCGACTCCGTCCACTTTTACACAACACAGGAAAGCGTTACTATAAGCGTAATCTCAATTGTAATCTCGAGATTTCTACAGCGCCCATATAGAGCTCAGTCGCGGCTTATTCGTAGACCCTCAGTCAAACAAATCAGTAGGCATATAAAGTTAGGTTCGGTTTCAGGTCGAGATCGCTATATGCCTTATCCTGTTTGCAAAAATTTGTAGTAAACAACATCTTAATAAGTCGAAAAACTGAAGCCCAAGCAGTCTTTACTTAAGCAGTCTTAATTAGGAAAAATCATAAATTTGACCAATTAGATGTCTGCAAATGGTATCGACGAAACAGTTTTAGTTTCATAAACTAATTTCCATATCATAGTCACGTGAACCAATCGCATTATAGTTGAGAACTGTTTTCGCCCTGGTCCTGATTTGACACCACACCGGCCTAGATCTCCATATCATAGTCACATGAACCAATCGCATTATATTTCGAAACTGTTTTCGCCCAGGTCCTGATTTGACACCACACCGGCCAAGATTTCCATATCATAGTCACGTGAACTAATCGCATTATATTTCTGAACTGTTTTGGCCCTGGGTCTGATTTTACACCACAGCGGCCTAAGACCAGACTAGAAGTCTCCTTCTCCACAGCAATTTCAACACAGCAGGGCATTGAAGAGATGAACAATTCTTTAAGTCAACTCTGAAAGGCAGCCCTGGGTGTCAGCGGGAGACTCCCGCCAATGAGAACATCTCTAGTTATCTGGGCACCAACAGCACAAACAGTCAGAGATATACATACTTGTAGACAATACATGCAGACACACATACATACGTACGTACATATATACTTACATGCACACATACATAAGTACTTTCCTTTCCTAGTGAGTAAGTACCATAACCTGTTCTTCAGTAAGGTACGGACAACATATAGAATTGTTTGTGTAGTCTATGGGTTTACAATACAATCACTAAAACCCTGGCAGAATAATTACTTTGCACCTTGGTGAACCTCATAACCTTTGTGGTTGACCTTGTGGTTGACCTCACTCTCTCTCTCTCTCTCTTTCTCTCTCTTTCTCTCTCTCTCTCTCTATCTATCTATCTATCTATCTATCTATCTATCTATCTATCTATCTATCTATCTATCTATCTATCTATCTATCTATCTATCTATCTATCTATCTATCTATCTATCTATCTATCTAGCTATCTCTCCTCTCTCTCCCCCCTCTCTCTTTCTCTTTCTCTCTCTCTCTCTCTCTGTCTCCTTCTACATGTATGCCTGTCTGTGTGTCTGTGTCTACGTGCCTGCCTACCTGCCTGCCTGTCTGTCTGCCTGCCTGCCTGCCTGCCTGCCTGTCTCTCTCGAAACGCGGAAGACGAAATCCCAACGGATCAACGACCTCTAGGGACTAGCATAGGGCCGTCGTCGTGCAGACGGCTTCTGGAGCCCTCCCTGCCAGGCAAGCAGAGCCAAAGACTGACAGATGCGTAGGAAGAGCAATGGCGACAGACTAAACATTGGATCCGGTGAATGGCGGAGATGACGACTTCGGCTGACAGACAGAAAAAAACAACATGGTCACGGCTGTCTACTGTTACAACAAAAACGCTAGCAACGGCTGTGCTCCAAGTCTGCTCCGACTACACCCGGAACGGACTGCCTCAATGCAGCACGGACCTTGGAGCGCTGAACATAAATTAAGTAAATGATATGAAGTGAAACAGCCATCTATTGATTGAAAGATCAAGCCAATAAACGCGTCAGCAAAATAATTTGACATTGCCAGTGATTGACGTGGAGGTCACAAGGTCAACCACAAGGGTTATGAGGGACCCGCTCGGGTGACTTGGCATCTTGCCAGGTCACATCATGGCAGCAACAACAATGCAATTTGTACTTGTTTGTGAAGCAGCTCTGTATGGAAATCCATGGGCTGGGGTCTACGTGTGTGAGAGCTCCCGCCAATGGTGACTTTTCCAGTCATATCAGCACTATATGGCGATGAACCTGTTGCACTTAATGAACTTTAATTCCGCCGCTTAGGCGTCCGTAGGCAGCACATGAACGGCGCTATATTAAGTGTCTGGATAGATAGATACTCCGAGAACACACTCCTCATATACTCTCCGAGTGTAAACTCCGACTAAGGAACACAGCGAGTAGCTCGGAGTACGCTCGGAGCGTACCCGGTACAGTTGTCGAAGCGATTGGAAGTCTAGAGCAATACTAAACACAGCTAATAAATGTGGCTTCCCTCGGCGCGTAATTCACCTGTGCTCCGTTGCTCGGATACATAATTTAAGATAGAAAAATTGCTCATCTTTCAGTCCCGTCCCTCCTCTGCTTCCCGCTGCTCTTCTCATTTGCAATCTCCTCCTCCTTCTCCTCCTTCTCCCCTCCTCCCCTCCACCTTTCCCTCCTCCTCTTCCTCCACAAGAGAGGGGTATGCCACAGATGATGATGACGATGACGGTGATGATGACCACGACAACGATGATGATAATGATGATGATGGTGATGATGACATGCAAAAGGTTTAAGCCAGATCAGACACGACTTCTTGCCGGCGCCGTGTGGCCGGCGCCTAGGCAACCCAGAGAGCGGACGCGAAGGCGAGGCTAGCTAACACCTCAGGCCCTCTGAGACTGAGCCAGGAAGAGGGCCTAATCTAATCAGCTGGAAAATGCCAGGTCGATGACCACGACGGGACGAATGATCATCGTCTGCTAAAGAGATACACATAGAGGCAGATGAACAGACAGAGAGACAGACACAGAGGCAGGCAGGCAGGCAGAGAGACACAGATAAAGGCAGGCAGACAGAGAGACACAGATAAAGGCAGGCAGGCAGAGAGACAGAGATAAAAGCAGGCAGGCAGGCAGAGAGACACAGATAAAGGCAGGCAGGCAGAGAGACAGAGATAAAGGCAGGCAGACAAAGAGACAGAGATAAAGGCAGGCAGGCAGGCAGAGAGACAGAGATAAAGGCAGGCAGACAAAAAGACAGAGATAAAGGCAGGCAGGCAGGCAGAGAGACACAGATAAAGGCAGGCAGACAGAGAGACACAGATAAAGGCAGGCAGGCAGACAGACAGAGACAGAGAGATAAGTCAGGGCAAAAGAGACAGAGACAGAAAGACAGAGACAGAGAGAAAGACAGAGAGAAAGACAGAGAGAAAGAGACACAGAAAGAGAGAGAGAGAGAGAAAGACAGACAGACAGACAGACAGACAAAGCTTGCTGAAAGGGACTTTTCCAATCATTTCAGCACCAGCTGTTTACAGCTAAATGCACTCCTAAAATGTTTGTTTACATACACACACACACAATCCGCCACCATCGCGACTACCACCACCACCACCCCGACCACAGCCAGCACCACAAACACCACCACTACCCGAAAAAGAGACCATTAAGCAAAGTACAGAGGACTCTTTTACACAGGTAAACAACCTCATAGGTATTTCAACATCTGTTCAACTCCTACCCTGGTGCTGAGCACAGCCTCTCATCCACTTAAATCTAGACTCTAGAAAATCGATCTCGGAAACATATCCCGTCCTGGTTTTTTAAGGCGCCACCATAAATGACGCCAGATTCCCATAGGAACACACAGAGCTCTCTGCTAAGTGCTGTTGAGCAAGGTGCCAGTAAATCACCGTCCAGTGGATTTCTTATTGGCACCAGACGAGTTCAAGATGAGTTCAAAGCATCTCCGTTTTGTGTCTTCCTGACATATTTACATATCATGCCCTTTGTAGAATTCTCACTATCATAATCTAAGAATATTAAGAATAAAATGAACATCATAATAAATATACACTTGAGTAATGAATACATAATGAATAAATTAACAGAATTATGAATAGTGAATATAATGAATATAACAATAAATATCATAATGAGTAATGAATATAATAATGAATATACAATGAATAAATGAATATAATAATAATGCATAATAATGAAAAATGAATCTAATAATGAATATATAATGAATAAATGAATATAATAATGACTAATGAGTCTAATAATAAATATATAACGAATAAATGAATATAATAATGACTAATGAGTCTAATAATGAATATATAATGAATAAATGAATATAATAATGACTAATGAATATAATAATGAATATATAATGAATAAATGAAAATAATAATAATGCAATAATGAACATAATAATGAAAAATGAATCTAATAATGAATATATAATGAATAAATTAATATAATAATGACTAATGAATCTAATAATGAAAAGTAAATATATAAAGAATAAATAAAGATAATAATGAATAATGAAGATAATAATGAATAATGAATATATAATAAATTATGAATATGATAATGAATAATGAATAAGTGGTAAGCAAACGAACATAGCAATGGATAACAATCGAAAATGAATAATGAAAATCAATATTCAGCCACTTTACATTAACAATACAATGAAAACAGCAGTGAACAGAAAAGGGTTAAGGTTAACCCTAACTGACATCACAAATACAACCCAGCTGTGAAGTGCTTAGGCACTAACACAGTGCAATGGACCATCGCGTGAACGCAAAGACATTTGGGTCAAGTGCTGGTCACGGACTCTGAAGTAAGTGCTTCTGTATAAACCTCCGGTTCAAGGCGTTCACAGTGAACTACTTTCCAACCTTGTGCAAATCCTTAGCACGAGGTTGTTCAGGTCCTTCAGCTGTGAACCTGGAAAACGCCATCTTCTTTGTTGGCCTGCCAATAGCCTGGTCCAACAATCGTAATCGTAAACTCGAGATTTCTACACCGCCCAACGAAAGTCAAGTCGCGGGAACCAGCTTATTCACAGGCGATCTCAAAACAAAGTCGTTAGGCAGGAAGGGTTCGCTTCCGGGTCAAGATCCAAGAGTCAGCAGACTGTCAGACGGTCTGCCATGGTGTTTTGATTGGAGCGGAGAGAGAGATAAGGGGAAGAAGAGGAATCACGGTAGGTTCTGCGTAACAGGAGTGTGTCAGTTTAGAATGCAAGACCTGCATTTTAACAACACCAGACTTCTCCGCTCTCTGCCTAACTTTCCTTGGCTTTACTGTAGTCCAGCTCCTCCACTCAAGTTCCAGTTCATAAATATTATTAGCACTATATTGACTTTACTTATTTTTATTATTAATATCATTATTGTGCTTGTTGTAGCTGTTGTACCTGTTGTTGTTGTTGTTGCTGTTGTCGCTGTTGCTGTTGTCGCTGTTGTCACTGTTGTCGCTGTCGTTGTCGTTGTTGTTTAATATAATCATTATTATTATAACTGTTATTGTATGATCAATCAGGATTGAAATAATGTCACGAGAAAGAGAAAATTTCTCTGGAACGACCACATCTCGTCAAGTTGAGGCCTGGGAAAATTGCCACGGAAAGCAACGGCATTGAAGCGTTGAATTGCTACAGCAAGACTCTGGAAAATACAACTGGTTTCTTTATGATCTCCGCATGTTTGAGTACGATAGAGTTCCAAGTTCGTAATAAAATCCAGCCCAGTACTATTAATGGGGCCAAGAGTCATGAATGCCAGCAATGTAGAGTGGAACACTGAGAGGAGTTGGCTCTACATTATTATTATTTCTTACCTGAGGATTACACAAACTGGAGAGTTTTATTATTTTGCATATATTAAGCACCACTATCTAATGACTAAGCATCAATCAATGGCGCTGAGCAACTGTGAGTGAAGGACTTGCTCAAAGTCCCTCCTTATCATCATCATCGTCATCGTCGTCATCGTCGTCATCGTCGTCATCGTCGTCATCGTCATCATCATCATCATCATCATCATCATCATCATCATCATCATCATCATCATCATCATTATAAGTAGTTAGAGAAGGACAGGTTTAACTTCACCTCCAAAACAAGGACAGGTTTAACTTCACCTCCAAAACGAGGGCAGATTTAACTTCACCTCCCAAACGAGGACAGGTTTATCTTCACCTCCAAAACAAGGACAGGTTTCAACTCACTTCCCAAACACTTGTACATTATCTGTCCTCGTTTGGGAGGTGAAGTTAAACCTGCCCTCGTTTTGGAGGTGAAGTTAAACCTGTCTTCGTTTTGGAGGTGAAGTTAAACCTGTCCTCGTTTGGGAGGCGAAGTTAAACCTGTCTTCGTTTTGGAGGTGAAGTTAAACCTGTCCTCGTTTTGGAGGTGAAGTTAAACCTGTCCTCGTTTTGGAGGTGAAGTTGAACCTGTCCTCGTTTTGGAGGTGAAGTTAAACCTGTCCTTCTCTTACTACTAATATACACAAATATAAGCAGAGAAAAGATCACACAGCAGTGTCCATTTGAAGCATGGATGACACAAAAAAGGTACTTACCTGAGACACACATTTCCTGACACACAAGAATCAAATACATAAAAATTTTAAAACAATTTAAAGTCTAACTTACTGGAATATGAACAGCGAGGATGGTATCATCCAGCAGCAGGACCTTGCACTCAATCTGTAGACTTTTCTGACGCCGTGACAGAGGCGGGCTGGTTGGAGCACTCATCCCTAGATGATCCGGTTCAGGGTTGGCCACCAACCATTCCCAGTCGAGTCAGTTTCCTATCCACCAAGTTCAGTTCGGTTGCAAGTCTACAGCAGATTATATAAAATAAAAAAGCATAAAATAATAAAAGCACAAAATAATAAAAATGTAGAAATTTCTACAAAAAAAGGCAAAATGTCTTCAAAGATTCATAAATATAATTGTATTCGTAAACTTGAGATTTCTACAGCGCCCAACAAAAGCTGAGCAGGGGCAGTCAATCAAAATAAAATTGACAGCAAGAAGGGTTCAGTTCCAGGTCAAGATCCAAGATTCAGGAAGGCTGGATAATTCACACTAAATCCCACAAAAAATAGTTATACATATTGTATCTTTGCATTTATATAGAACATTTTCCAGAATACCTCACATTAAGCTGCTTTATACAAATATACTCCATGGCTGTTTCAGTATAGCCATTATAATTGTTACTGCAGGCATAAGTTGTTTAATGTACACAACTGTGGTCACTTGTCTTGCAACAGCAAAGAATACTTACTTGCACTTGCTTGCCTTCTCACTCACTTAAAAGGTTGACATCACAAAACAGCCTTAGAGAGAATCCTTAGTCTGTGTTCGATTGTAACTAAACTGACCTAAATTTGCACAACTTTAGTGCAGAGCAAATTCGGAGCAACCGGTGTATTTATTGATCGATGCTATAATTACAAATCAGAACGAACCACGCAGCAAGGACTAAATCCTTACCGAATGACATCCAAACTGCGGCCAAGAACTTCCGTTTACCGCAAATTACAAAATAATCCAGTGAATTTCGGACAAATCGCACAAAAATACACGAATAAACCGACACAATTAATCCTAAAAGGACCGAAATCGGTTCTGTTATTTATTTGAAAGCGGAGACGCCGATCGTGTGTGACACCCGATGTCGACCCAAAATACAATTTACATACAAACGCGCAATCTAATCGACCATTTACCCACAGAAAAACACGAAAATAATTGCCTACCGAGTCGCTTTCGCCTTCTTTCGACTCTGATTAATGAAAATTTGTCGGAAATTCCTCTTTTAATCGGATTAAACCCATCGCAACGAAAAGGATAACAACGCGTTCGGCGAATCTCGCTGCCGGCTGTTACAACTGCAGATCGTCGTCCCTCTGCCGCACGAGGCGATTGAATGACTGCCAATCACTGGAATAATTGCTTGCCAGTCTCCGCGAGATTTCCAGGCACAGCCACAATGCCACCATTTTTGTGATTTATAGATTTTTACATTCACAACGACCCTATAGTTGCCAATTTTTTTGTAATCGTAATCGTAAACGCCAGATTTCTCCAGCGTCCATAATACCTAATTATGGTCTGTAGAACCATCTCAATGGTTAATAACAAACAAACACAGGCATTTAGAGCTCTGTGTTCATTTGGCCAGCAGCGTAATCGTAATCGTAATCTAGAGATTTCTCCCGCGCCTGAAACAGCAGGGTCCGGGGCATAGCCCCAAAAGCCAACGTGTAATGAAGCATTTAGTATGAAATTGAGCACATGTTTGTGCAAATTTTTCGCCAGGAGGTCCATCACCTGGAAGAAAATTGAGGGTTTTGAGACAGCAGGTGTCGAAAACACGAAACCCGTAACAAATAGGGGTCTGAGGAGCGTCGTAAGCTCCCCAGCGATGACGGGTACAAAGCCTCGGAAGAAAACTCATTTTGCAGAAATAAAGCAGGCCAGGAATCGATCGAATAGGCGAAATTGGCATGGATATTACCATTTAATGCATGACAGGAAGGTCTGTAAAAGCTGGTGACTGGAAAGGTCATCAGAAGTCTTTGAAATTAAACAATCTTATTCAAAAATCACTTAAAAGTAAAGCAAAGTAAAGCTGCCATGTTTCATGAGGAACGTAGAGGATGTGCTCATTTCCTTTTGTTAGGCCCTTGAGCCGGCAATGGACGAATCCCAAGGTCCTGGACATGGGACCAGCGCATCTCAGGACTTGCCGTTTACTTCCCAGCTTACGGCGGAACCAAATTCTACTGCTTGGTGACAGAGGCACAGTGTGCGCAAACAACTTGCGCAAACAACAACTAGTCGTACCCAAAGTCAAATGTCACCGATCGGGGTAGGTGGTACACCAGAAGGACTCTCATCGGATCTACACGAATCCCAAGGGGATCCGGACCCCAGGACTCCCCGGCTGGGTTCGCCACCGATCACGCGTAAGCATGGAACGAGGCCTCTTGTTTTATTTGGCTTCAAGTTTCGGCAACATCGGCTACACACAGCGCTTGGAGTGTATTGTTATTCGTGGAGTATCAGTTACTGAATAACATCTACAGGTGCAACTTGGCATTTCTAAGGGTCGTGGCCGTACTTCTTGATAATCTTCAATTTCTCACGGCTTTTCAGCTTCACATGTAACGCGTCTGATCAGTGATATTGTGGTTGCGAGTTCGACTCCGTGTAACGACCCTCGGCAAGTTGTTTGCGCACACTGCGCTTCTGTCACCAAGCAGCAGAATTTGGTACCGGCGTAAGCTGGGAAGTGAACTGCAAGTCCTGCGATGCACTGGCTCCGTGCTCGGGACCTTGGGATTCGTCCATTGCTGGCTCAAGGGCAAAGAAAAGAAATGAGCGCCTCCTCTACGTTCCTCGTGGGAAGTACAGTAGGAGATTTCATTTACTTCACTTATCAGTTTCTCAAGATTTTTATCATGATTTTTTTAATTTCGAAGAATTCTGATGACCTTTCCAGTCTCCAGCTTTTTTCAGACCTTCCAACCTCTTCCATCTGACAAGTCAGAGTGGCCTAATTGTTTTGTATTGTATATTGTAATTGTAATCTGACATTTATAAAGCGCCACTTCCCGAGTCCCGACCCGAACCAGTGAGACCACTGTCAAATAATACAGACTTCAGGCGCTTGCGAAACTGCGGAAGGGATAAACTGAGGAATTCAAGTCGGAGCTCTCGGGAAAGGCGATTCCAGCTATTGGGTCCAACATAGGCAAAGCTTCTAGACTGCGCTGTAGCAGTGCGCATACAAGGAAAGTCAGGAGTCCAAGGGAGGCCGACCGGAGAGTGCTACGGTCTGGAACCAAGGAGACCGAAATGCAGAAGTCCCTAAGATATGATGGAGCAGAGCCAACCAGACAATTATAACGCATAAGCGTTAGGATCTTGAACTGGATACGTTGCTGAATGGGAAGCCAGTGCAGAGTGTCCCGCATAAAGGAAGTTATATGGCCATACCTGGGGACGCCTCCAATAAGACGGGCAGAAGCTTGGAAATATTGGCAAGTGAGAGTCCAGCAAAGACAGCGTTACCAAAGTCCACCCTGGTGCAGATAAGGGCATGAATTTTGAGTAGTAACGGCATGAAAGGAGAGGGAACGGCGGATGGTACGAAGCTGATATGACATATGATAACTTATATAGCGCTTCCTACAGAACAAACTACTCAGAAGCGCTTCCAGCGTGAGAGCCCCTGGGAAATAAGAACGACTTCTAAACAACGAGCTGACTGGGCTTTATCAGCAACAGTGACCCTAGCACGAAACGATAGCGGAAGTTCATTCCATAGAGATGGGCCAACAACAGCAAAAGCTCTCTGCTGAGCCAGGGAGGACTTAACACGAAGGACAAATATATCAGCCTAACCAGCTTTTGTCGGCCCTCAACGGCTTGACCCCTCCAAAGTCAGACTTAATCGCTAAAATGCACTTTGTTCCTCACATGCAGTACTGGCAGATAGTATTCGAGACCCAACACAGTCATGGTCTGTTGTGTGATTAAGTGAATATTATGTCATGGCCTGTTATGTGATTAAGTGAATATTATGTCATGGCCTGTTGGGTGATTAAGTGAATATTATGTCATGGCCTGTTGTGTGATTAAGTGAATATTATGTCATGGCCTGTTAGGTGATTATGTGAATATTATATTGAATATTCCACTGATTTGCAGCTACTATTTATTTCAGTCTAATTGTGATGGATTTTCTTGCCTGCAGCTGACGAGCTGATCTACTCTGATCGTAATTGAAATTGAACGGAAAACTCAATAAAATTAGAAATGCCGTTCCGTTAATTATTTTTAGGCTATTGGAAAGGACAGAGACAGACAGACAGACAAACAGACAAACAAACACACACAGATAGGCAAGCAGACAGACACACAGACAGACAAACAAATAGACAGACAGACACACACAAAGAAGGATGGATGGGTGGGTGGGTGGATGGATGGATGGATGGATGGATGGACGGACGGACGGACGGACGGACGGACGGACGGACGGACGGACGGACGGACGGACGGACGGACGGACGGACGGACGGACGGACGGACGGACGGACGGACGGACGGACGGACGGACGGACGGACGGACGGACGGACGGACGGACGGACGGACGGACGGACGGACGGACGGACGGACGGACGGACGGACGGACGGACGGACGGACGGACGGACGGACGGACGGACGGACGGACGGACGGACGGACGGACGGACGGAAGGACCGACGTACAGATACACAGCCGGACACACACACACGCACACAACAGCAGACAAACAGACAGACGTACAGATAAATAAACACACACTCGCACGCACACAGGCAGACAGCAAACGAGAGTCGGGAAGACGTTCAATAACTGTAACAGCCCAAGTAACACCTGCTCCTCGCCGTTAGTGATCGTCTGCTATTATTTCGTCCGCATGGTGTCTCTAGGCGTTCTTTACATGGCTTCCAAGTCTCATTTGTTATGAAGGATAGATTTTTAAAGCAATTTCCAGAGTAACGTATTCTGAGTACAAAAAGTTACAAAAACTCTTGCAGTTTTTGTAACTTTTTCACTGTTTTCAGTACTCATCAGGTTGACAGTTTTCATCCAGATTGACTCATCGCATGGATATTTAAGAAGATATAAAAAATATATATAAATATTTAAGCATAGTCTTACGGAGAATGAGAGATTCCTAACTGGGCTCGTACTGCGAAAATAGCCTGCCTCAATGTGTGGATTTTTGCGAATATTAACAATACCTTTAAATTACTTAATTACTCTGTTTTCGTGACTTTTTTTCGTTGACCTAAAGGCAATATGTCGTGTACTTCGAACATAATTTTTATTAAAATATTTTTGCGTGGGCAGAGCCTTGTTTGTTGCATTAACATTCGCCAGGTGGCAACTCTATTCTGTATTATCCATAACTTCACGTAACCTCTTATATAAATTTTGAAGGGGAATAAGATAAAACTGTGAATATAATACCTCAGAAAACTTTTACTAGAAATGGTCTAATAATTCCTTCTAATAATGGTCTAATATAGCCTTCAAAAATCTAAAAATTCAAGTAATTTCCGAGAAAAACACGAAAGATTTTACTGATTTTTGACCTAAGACGAACACACAAATCTTGATAAATTTGACATCGTTATCCACAGCTTTTTCATTTTGAATCGAAGAATGCGAGTAGTGTAAGGTCAACGTCGGCGCGACAAGAAATCTAAAACATTTATTTATGTATTTATATATCGTTTTTATGTATATATTTACATATTAGATTTTTCTAATATTTTTACGTTTATTAACTTTACAATCACACAACTTCAACAAGTTAATCAATGCAAATTGTTATAACCATAACAATGAAGTCAGGTTTGAGTTTAAGCAAAGAAATACATATACTATTCTAAAGCAGTCACAATCAAGTATTTTCATTCACTTACTCACTCATTGAAAGGATTTATATAGCGCACCATAAAGTTTTCTCCATTGTCTATACTTTTATCCACGTTATACTGACTTCTTCACTTCACTGTTTCTACATTCTCTCCTTTATTTCGCCAAGGCGCCTCTGTGCGTTAAGATTCCGGTTTGCACACCGATCGCGGCTCATCTCAGAATTTGAATCTCAGGCTAGCACGGTCCGTTCACGGGGACCTTAAATGGCGTGGCGCCCATTCAAGCGGGCGGCAGTGGTGAAGGATCTCACCTGACATTGAAAAATGAACCGGGTTGAGGCCACGCGGTCCCTATAGGAAAATATGTTCACTTACATTAAATCGTAGGCAGATTTCGAAATCAGCCTGGCGAAAAGTCACAAGATTCATTTAACAGTGGACACTAATAAAAATGTATTTAGACACCTTTAAATCACATATTTCTAATACCATATCCTCGTCAATTTTGTTCTGTCGCGAACGTTTTTCCATTGCGATAAGTAAAGGTCGACGTTAAAGGCCCCGGCATCCACGCGACGTCATTAAACATGAATATATTAGGTTGTGCTTAGACACCTTTAAATCGCATTTTAAAGAAGCCGGCGATAAGCAAACTTTAAAATGTGGTTGTAATAATGCTGGTAAATGTAAATATACACGGTTTGTATAGCGACCGTATGATCTCGGCCCTGCTCAGTTTTCAAATGAATTAATCTGGTGAGATCCTTCACAACTGCTGCTCGTTCGAATGGGTGACACGTCTTTTGTATTAATATTCAGTGTTTAACGACATCTTGCGGCTGCCAGGGCAGTTAACGTCGACCTTCTCATAGCGGTTTAATGTCCACTATTAGTTAGTTGGTTCCTCAGTTTAACGACAGCTTATGACATCAAAGGCCGTTGCCGTCGTCCTCCTCCTTTATCCAGGCTTGGGACTGGCACTACCCAAAACAAGGCAGTAAGTAAATCCAGAGTTTAACGTCATCTTATGACAACTAAGGTCGTTGATGACATTTGGAATTGGTAAATAGTTTTCTTTTCTTGCGCTGATACGTTTCTTGGATTTTTCTGCATGTATGTTTTTCTTTTCTTTCTTTTACGGTCTCTTGACATCGTATCATCAGACAGACTTTGTATTCAGTGCTGCGTCTTTGGTTGACAGTCGTGTCTCTTCTCCTATTGGTAAAGAGCTGAAATAAAAAGTTTTTTCTTTTTTTCTTTACTCTTCGGTATTTTCTCTTTTCTTTTTTCTTTTATCTTTTTTTCTTTTTTCTTTTCTTTTTCTTTTCTTTTCTTTATTTTTATTGTTTTTTTTTTGCTTCTTTTCCTTTCCTTTTTTTTTTCTTTTTTCCCTAAACTTTTTAAAAAAGCAATTAAAGGATATGTTAATTAAAGGAGTTTCGAAATATGTGAACAAGGCAGTGATAATATGACTAATTGATATAGCTTCACAAAAATACGATTTAAAGGTGTCTAAACACAACGAATATTTGTATTAATATTCAGTGTTTAACGACATCTTGTGGCTGCCAGGGCCGTTAACCTCGACCTACAAAATACGATGTCTAAATTAATAACTAGTAGTTCCACTGTTTAACGACAGCTTATGGCATCAAAGGCCGTTGCCGTCGCCCTCCTCCTTTATCCAGGCTTGGGACTGGCACTACCCCCAAACAAGGCAGTGGCGGAGTTTAAATTAATAACGAGACTGACGAGTAGGCTGTATAGCATCGGAATAATGCGATTTAAAGGTGTCTAAGCACAACCTAATATTTGTATCCCACGTTCAATGTTTAACGACATCTTGTGGCTGCCAGGGCCGTTGAAGTCGATCTTTCCTTATGCTTCCGCGACTTGCGCTGTAGAAATCTCAAGTTTACGATTACGATTATTACAATTTTTAAATGGCGACATCAGGATTGGACATAACCCTTCACCCCTTGTCCGCACTTGGATGATCCTTCATCCCCCCTCTTTGCGGACGTCCTTAATGGACGAACCCTAGCCAGATAGCAGGGTCGGGTTTATCGTCAAAAGGCTAGGATGGGGAGCCGAGTTCACGGAACACCGTCACCATGGAGACGAGGGCACTCTTGCTTTTAATGGGGTGCTGCAATGATTCGGGTTTAGTGTCTGCGTTTGGTATTGATGTTTGTTTTGTTTATATAGCGCCATTTCACTGCCCGTCATTCCGTCCGTCCATACATACAAGCAGACAGAAGGACCGTCTGTTTCTGTCCACCTGTATCTCTGCCTGCCTCACTCTCTGTCTGCTCGTCCGTCTATTCCTGTCTGTCTGTACGTCCGACCATCCGTTTGTCTGCCTTCACATCTGCCTGTCTGTTCGTCTACCGAAACACCCAGCTAAATGTCCGTTCGCTCGCCTGTCACATCTGTCTTTACGTCTGCCCAATCGTCCTTCTGTCTGTCCGTCTCTCTTTCTGTGTCTCTGTTTGTCTGTGTCTATATGTCTGTGTGTCTGCGTGTGTGTCTGTCTGTGTCTGTGTGTGTGTCTGTCTGTGTGTCTCTGTGTGTTTCTGTCTGTGTCTGTATATTTGTTTGTCTGTGTCTATCTGAGTGTATGTTTGTGTGTGTGTCTGCTTTTGTGTGTGTGTGTTTGTCTGTAAGGTAATCCTCGCTTTGGCTGAGCAACAAAACAAACTAATGGAATTCTAGTATTTGCACTGTTTGCTATCATCCGGACACCGATCGCCAATTAACGTCCGCCAGAAGCCGAACAGTTCAACCACCGAACAGAGGGATGGACAGCATTGGCTCAAAACTACGACACATTTTTCTACAACTGTAGGTCGAACGTAATTCCCCTAGATTACCTAAAAAAATCAGACAACGAGGCTCATTGTGCGGCACGGTAGCATATTGGATAGAGCGCTCGGCTTGTAACGCTGAGAGTACGGGTTCGAGCCTCCTCCGAGATGGTTACTGCGTAGGGACCTCGAGCAAGTCCTTCACTCACAATTGCTCGGCGCCATCGACTGATGCTAAGTCATTAGATAGTGGCGCCTAATAAATTAAGAAATAATAATTCAGATGATGATGATGATGAGTTCTCTGCCCGAAGACTTTATGACCCCGGGGATCAGTCGAGTGAGGTGGTATCCCATTGCCTTCCTCACAGATAATTGTGGCTGAGCAATTTGTCCAAGGTTACTACGCAGTCGCTTGAGGCAGAATCGAACCCGCGACCCTCCAGTTACGAGGGCACAGATCATACCACTACACCACCACGTCCCATATATACATCGACGAAGATGATGAATTCTCTGCCCGAAGGCAGGTCCATTGACTTTATACCACCAGGGGATGAGATGAGTGAGGTGGTATCCCGTTGCCTTCTTCACAGACAATTGTGGCTGAGCAACTTGTCCAAGGTCGCCAGGCAGTGGCTTGAGGCAGATTCGAACCCGCGACTCTAAGGTTACGAGGCACAGACCACACCACTACACCACCACGTCCCACCTCATTCAGATATCACGTGGAAAATAGCAACACATCACAAACGCTTGCAAAGAGCAAATTTTTTTGATTTAACTCGAATGCTGACCAAGGCAAGAAAGTCTGTCTAGTCTGGAAACAGGCGACACTACTGTACCCAGAAAGACATAATTATCTAGTAATAAACTCTGTACAGTTATAACAAGCAATGTCTAATAAGATCAGTCACTGATGCAGCCATACGCATGATTATCTGGCCACAAAGCACAGCTGGCACTCCCTGTCCACACTGATGTTCTTTTCCTTGGTCTTCCTCCCACATACTCAGTACAAGTAATGTCTAGTAACATCAGACAGTTATGTACCCATAAGTTATAACCAGTCATAGACAAGATAAGTGTCTGGTAATAAATAAGCATAATCACTGCATCCTGACAGCTGTGTGGCATTTTACAGTAATCAGACAAAACTGTCTGGCAGGAGGTGACACTGAATGTGCCTTGACATAAGATATTTAATGTTAATGAGCCACATAATGTCTGCTCTTAGCCACATTAAGAACAGACCAATTGCAATCCGACTGTTAGCCACATTAGGAGCAGACACAGATATGGTGTAAAATAAGCATGTAAAAAAGGTGCGGCTCGGTGGTCTGTGGGTAACGCGTTTGGTCAGTGATCGGGCGGTTGCCGGTTCGACTCCGTGTAACGACCCTGGGCAAGTTGTTTGCGCACACCGTGCCTCTGTCACCAAGCAGTAGAATTTGGTATTGGCGTAAGCTGGGAAGTAAACAGCAAGTCCTGCGATGCACTGGCCCCGTGTCCAGGACCTTGGGATTCGTCCATTGCTGGCTCAAGGGCCAAGAATAGGAAATGAGCGTCTACCCTACGTCTCACTGGTTGGATCATATGGGATACTTTACTTTACTTACAGATTTAACCCGCGTTATTATCAATTGCTTAACTACATCTTGTGGCTGTTATCGCCATTAATGCCGACCTTAGCAAACTGTTCCCAGGTATAATGGTTAAATGTTAGTAGTTCCTCAGTTTAACGACAGCTTATGGCCCTTTATATAGCATTGACATTGAAGGATTTAAAGGTGTCTAAGCAGAGCGTAATATTATTGGTGCAAACGATGCGCTGGCCTCTTGGGATTCGTCGATTGCCGGCTCAGGGGCTAAAAGAAAAGGAAATCAGAGCCTACCCTACGTCTCACTTGTGGGATATATATGATACTTTACAGGTATGGTTCCATTATACATTAATCATATACATTAAGACATCTTACTTTTATGAGTGAACTCATGTATGAAGTAACCGCCTGAAAAGTCTCAAAATGCAACTCAAGTCAACAGCAACTGATGTTAAAAACAACCGATATCAATAAACGCATGCTTTTATCGTGATAATTTACCTGAGCAATATTTAATTAAGTTAACTAATTAGAAATTCACTTTCGTCAAAAGACTTAACGGTTCATCAGTTGCGCCTAACACGAATATGCACTGCTTCAAATGAAATTTCATAAAAACAGAATGTAAAAACTTGCAAAATTCATGCAAAATATGCAGAGGAGAATTTCGTAAAAACGCTCTGGAAGAGAGAACAGTCCTATAAGCTTCCTCCAAAGAGGCAGCCATGGGTATGAAGAGTTAACGACTTCAGTTTTCTTGGCCTCGGCATATAAGGACGGGTGGCCAGTCGGCTCCCTGGCAGTCTGATCTTCCCACTGGCAGTGTGTGATCAGCACACTCTTTGTGGCCAAGTTGGCTAGGGCATTTGGCTAGGCACAACTGAAGGCTCTATGGCTTTGGAACATAATCAACATAAATGAATTAATTAGCATAATCTACATATACGAATTAATTATTATAATCTACATGCATGAATTTATTATAATCTACATATATGAATTAATTATTATAATCTACATGCATGAATTAATTATTATAATCTACATGAATGTGTGCCTTTGCCTTTGTGTCTATGTGCCATTCTGTATGCTTGTCTTTGTGGTTGAGTGTCATTCAGTGTCTGCCTTTGTGGCTGTCCATCTTCCTTTAATTGTTTACTGCGGTATGTATTTAATTTTTTTGCGTTCGTCCAAGTCTACAATTCCTCGCTCAGTCGATGGACATAAGTCATGTTAACAAACGCATTACTTACGTACTTACATAGCAATGGGACCTAATAATAATAATAATAATAATAATAATAATAATAATAGTAATAATAGTAATAATAATAGTAATAATAGTAGTAGTAATAATAATAATAATAATAATAAGAAAATTTATATAGCGCCGTAGCACGACCAAAGAAGAAGAAAAGGGTGCTGAACATGAGTGTCATATCTTTAAGTCTTGAGCCATGACTTGAACGTGTCAATAAATGTATAAAAGTGCACTGATATGAGCTGATCAAATAGCTAAAGAATAGCATCCTTAGAGGGACACATAATCCTGGCTGAAACATGGTGTCAGAAGTGGGAGAAACTTTTCGGAATGCATGACAAGGGCTCCTAGTAATTTCCTATAGCTTCAGATTGTAATTGTAATCTTACATTTATAAAGCGCCACTTCAAGAATAGACTCATCAGAAGCGCTCCCGACCCGAACCAGTGAGACCACTGGCAAATAATACAGACTTCAGGCGCTAGCGAAACTGCGGAAGAGACAAACTGAGGAATACTAGCCGGAGCTCTCGGGAAAGGCGATTCCAGCTATTGGGTCCAACATAGGTAAAGCTTCTAGACTGCGCTGTAGCAGTGCGCATACGAGGGACAGTCAGAAGTCCAAGGGAGGCCGACCGGAGAGTTCAGATTGCTAGTAAGTTATGCACTGCTGGTCACAGTATGTGGCCATACAGTTGAAATAGAGCTCTACATCTGCTTTGACAAACACTAAATGATATTTCTGTAAATTGCAATGTCATGAAAAAGCAGGATTTTCAAAATGCAAGTCAAAACCATAATTTATTAATACCATAATGAATTAAAACATTAATTAAATACCTTTTACTACAAGCGAAATAGTATTTTGCCTCAGCAAAACCGTGTGAAGTCTAAGCCAAAACCAACAAAGCAAAAATAAGAACTCCTACGTTGAGAAAGAAAAACAGTAATCAGTAAAGTTAAGAAGTTGCGAAAAAACCATGAAAGTTGGAAAAAGTATACAAAAACTCGAAGAAACAGGAAATCTGACCAAAACAGGCCATCAGGAACAAGACCTGATCATATAAGAATCACATGAAATAACTCGAAATAACACAGCAGTTGAATGACTATTTTCGTGCATAGCTTATGGGGCCGGGAACCTGCTCTCGTGGTGTGTTTTGGAGAAAAGCATTCCCTAAGAGATAGAAACCAGTCCCTGAAACAATTTCATCCCTTCAACAGGTCGTCACCACCTGCCGGAGCTACCGACCAGATCTTATTCAAACAGGTTGCTCCCTTTACAACAGGAAACGTCTTTCAAAGAGGAAGTTCCTACAAAACGGTCTGCTTTTCTACCCTGTCACAGAATGTGACTATTACCCTCCTGAGCTACATACCAGTTCATTACAACAGGCATTTCCTTTACAACAAATCGTTCCAATACAACAGGTTGATACTTCACAACGGGTTGCAACCACCTTCCTGAGCTACACACCAGGTTTTTGAAACAGGTTTTTACAACAGGGTTCTTCTTTGCAGGACGCTCTGGTAAAACCAGCAACTTCTGTGTAACATTTCCTTTACAACACACCGTTCCAGTACAACGGGTTGGTACTTCACAATGGATTGCAACAACCTTCATGAGCTACATGCCAAGTTTTTGCAACAGATCTTTACAACACGCCTACGATTCCTCGCCCAGCCGATGGACACACGGCAACAGGGTTCTTCTTCACAGGCTGTGTAACTGGCAGCTCCATTAAAACAGCTTGCAACTACCTTCCTGGGCTACACAACAGATCTTTGCAACATGTTTTTCCATTGGCAGTTGCCTCTTTTTCTCCAGTACAGCTTTTGTTCTTTACAAAAGGTAGCTCCTAATTTCCTAAGGCAGAACAAAACAAATCCATTTCATTCTCTCCTGTCTGTTTGAACCCGAGAAGAATGCTGTGAAATTTTCTACGACACCTGCAGCCTTACCATCCAGCGCACTACTATTTACATGCAGTAGCTTGCAAATTTACAAAATTTACTACTCAGCTTTCGCACGGTTCGCTACTTCTACAAACTTCCGCGCCGCTACGTGGCGCTTTTTCTCCGTCGGCGGCTCCTTTCCGCTCGCTCGCCTCGTTCCTTATGCTTGGCTTCCTCGCGTTCTTCTTCATCTACCTCTCCTTCGTAGGTATCTTCCGTTTCCTCGTACTGAACGAGCTCGGAAGGGTCGTTATTCGAAGGGTCTTCAACGGCGCTCTGTCCGCGTCGCGGGTATTGTTCTGAGTGGTTATCGGTGCTGCGCGCGTATTGCAATCGCGCGAAGAACAACTCCTTCGCGAAGGCGTACAGTTCAAGGTCGAGTCGGTTGAGACGGACGAGCTCGAGGTGCTCGGCCTCGCTCACGTCGGCCTTGCTCGCGTGCGTTTCCGTATACTGGACGAAGTCCTTGGTGAAGTGCAGGCGAAACGTGTGCTCGAAGAGGAAGCGAGACTCCGACTGGAACTCCGTCAGTCCGAAGAACGCCATGTTGCGCAGGTTGTCCTTGGCGCTTTCGAGCATCGTCAGCTCGCGCTGTGCTCGACTCGAGATGGCGCTTTGGTTATAGCAACCGATGAGGCTGAGGTTGGCGAGCATTCGAGTTTGGCGATTGTGCGCCAGGTTGTGAGGACAGGACATGAAATCGTCGAGGCTGACACCTGTCCAATCAGATCCTTCAAACAGATAAACAACCATACGATGTTTATAACAAATTTTGTCATAATAAAGTCAAATCAGACCCTTCAAAATAAGAAACAACCACAATGTTTACAAACAAATTTTCTCATAATAAACAGCAATTAGATCCTTCAAACAAATAAACAACCACGATGTTCACAAACAAATTTTCTCATAATGAACTTCAATCAGATAGTTCAAAAAAATAAACAACCACCATGTTTAAAAACAAATGTTCTCATAACAAACTCTAACCAAATCCTCTTAAACTAATAGGCAGATCTTTACAAACTTTCTCCATCGAATCCGAAGCCTTCCCATTTCTCTCAGCACAACACAACCCACCCTAACAGCTCCTCTCCCCTTCTCTCTGGGGTCTTCTGGCAATCTGACTTGGTTCTTGACAAGGCATCTTTCGACAACCCCACTGACTTGAGACACCGCTCGTGAATAAGGTGATGCCCTGCGCTTAGCTTTTAAACAGCGCTTTAGAAATTTCAAGTTTACGATAAACAATACTCCAATCAGATCATTTGAAGCAATAAACAATCACCAAGATTCCAAACACATTTTCTCCTAATAAACGATAATCTCCCTAAAATCAGCTTCATTATTGCAAAGATTCTGATACAATGTAACTGTAATTTGAGATTTATAAAGCGTCTCTTAGAGGATAAACTCAACAGGGGCGCTCCCGACCCGAAAAAGTAAAATCACTGTAAAACTTCAGTCTTCAGGAACCTGCGGAACACTGAGAAGGGGAGAGAAAGGAGCTCAAGTCGCAATACTCGAGGGAGACGATTCCAGCAAGTAGGACCAACGTAGGCAAAGCTTCTGGACTGGGCCGCAGCAGTTCGCATGCGAGGGACGAACAGGAGATCTTGAGTGGCCGAGCGAAGGGTGCTACGGCCCGGCAACGAGGAGACCAAAGTGCAGAAGTCAATGAGGTAAAGGGGAGCAGAGCCAAGAACACAATTGCGCATGAGGGAGAGGATCTTAAACTGGACACGCTGTCCTGGGTATGGATTCCAAGCTGAATTTCGCTGTTAGTTACCACGTATGTATATGTTTCTGGCTATTTATTCTGCAAGAAGCGAAATGCCGATGTGTATTTAGCTGCGTCACAAAATTTGTTGTATTCGGAGATCCCTTATCTGGTGCCCGGGAGACTCGACCTGGGGGGCAGGAAGGTAGGATGTGCTGTTAAGCACGGCGAGATAGAAGGGGGGCGACTGTACAGAGGGCCTTAATAAGTCGGTCGATGGGTGACAGGGCGAGCTGAAGAATTCGAGAAATTCGAAGAAGGGTTTCGGTTGGATGGATTGGCGAAACGACTGAAGCGGAAAAGTCTGAGGACAGGAGAGGTGCCTTCGTAAGTGGAGATACACATGACGGTTTGTTAACGAGTGAATTCTTTAGTGTATATATATGTGTGTATATATGTATGTGTGTATGTATGTGTATATATGTATATATATTATGTGTGTATATATTTCATATAATATATATATTTCATATATATATATATATATATATATATATATATATATATATATATATATATATATATATATAATATACACACATATATGCGTTTGTATGCGTTTATTTGAAGAGCCTATGAGCAAACGGTTCCGATAGTTTTGATAATTCTTGCTTTAATTAAGGTCAAACATACATAAATACATATACACACACACATATATATATATATAGACAGAGAGAGAGACAGACAGACAGACAGACAAAAAGACAGATAGACAGACAGACTGACAGACTTGCTTAAATGAAGGTCAAACATATATAAATGCACACAGAGAGACAGAGAGACAGAGAGCCAGACAGACAGACAACAGACAGACAGACTGGCACCTCCGATTAGATAAGATTCAGTAGAGAACCGGTAGTAGACTATATTGAAATCAACCCATCCCAGTATCACCGCACATTCTCACGGTCACCCAAACTAATCCAGACTCGGATGCGGAGAAGAAACAGCCGGAGAGAAACAGAAGGAAGGAAGACAAAAAAGAGTCTTTCCTCCTAATACTAAGTTGAAACATACAGAAACTACATAAGATCTTGTCTCTCGTATATAATCTGCATTCATAGGAAATGTCAAAAAGATATAGAACACCCACAGGTCCTGTTACCTAATACTTCAAATTACACATGATATTAACAGGATAAGCAAATAGGGACATATATATATATATATATATATATATATATATATATATATATATATATATATGTATATATATATATATATATATATATATATACACACACAATATGTGCATATGTATAAAATACACACATGCTAGATACACTAGCAAGCATAAACACACGACCACAACTGTACCAGTAATAACAGCACATTTACATTATAATATACAAACATTATTAGGTACATATACACTGTACAAAGAACCGCCATTATAATATTATATATAGACACACTTAGTATTGAGATACATATCACACAGATATATTTGGTGTTCGTGCTTGCGTGCGTGCGTGTGTGTGCGTGTGTGTGTACGTTCTTATTACTGGTGAAACAGAGTATCTGGGATTAGAGAACAAGATGCCTGATGACTATACTCTATAAAAGACCAAGAGACTTAGAAAAGGAAAGATAAACAGACAGACAGACACAGAGACAGACACACACAGACACACACACAAACACAGACACAGACACACAGACACGTGGCCAGTAAAAGCCCCGAGGGGTAAGACAGAAGACAGATACAGTCGTTGATGCCGGACATAAAGTTTACAGCGTTTACATTTGCACTCTGCCGAAATTATTCGTAATCACAATCACACACACGCACACATACAGGCAGACACATACACACATGCACACACACAAAACACGCACACACATACAAACACATACACATAAACACGCACACACACACACAAACACACAAACACATGCATACACACATGCACAAGCACACACACACATACACACACAGGCACACACAAACACATGCAAACACACACACGCACACACACACACACACACACATATATATATGACCGAGACATGTCCAGAATAACCAACATACATTCTAGACTGTTAAAGGTTCTACAGAAATGCAGACACTCATACCAACAAGGGCAACAGAAGATCAACAGACAGACAGAGACAGATCAACACACACATACACACAGACAGACAGTGTGATGGTTCTACTGCTCGCGAGCAGAGAAGCTCTCCAGAGTCCAATCGGACCAAACAGCGAACCATTACCTGTTAATAAAATTCTAAACAGCTGCAAAGCAGATACAGGAAAACATCGATTACCAATAGGAATCAAATCTGTTTTGTCCAAGCTGCACTATTTACTGAACAGAGACCTATTTCTGTTTCAAAACCCTTTGGGAATAGATTCAACTCTTCATAGTTCCTGGATAATAGCAATGCGATGAGTCAGTGGCATTTAACAGGCAGATACATTGTTAGTATGGATAATAACAATTAAAACAATAGGGTGAGTAAGCAATAAGGAGAAACGATACTGTTAGAACAAGCAAATAACAATGATAGAAAAAGGGTGAGTTAGTAATACTCAGAAAAGATACTATTAGAACAAGCAATAATAATTATAGAAAATGATGAGTTAGTAATACTGAGAAATGGTACTGTTAGTACAGGCAATAACAATTATAGAAAAAGGGTGAGTTAGTAACACTCAGAAACGATACTGTTAGTACAGGCAATAACAATTATAGAAACAGGATGAGTCAGTAGTATTTAGTCATATGAGGTATTGCTAGCATTGGCAATAACAACGATAGCAACAGGATGCACCAGAACTAAGCAGATAAGAAGCACCATTTTAGTGGTTACTGTAAGAATTGAGCAGATGACAAACTGGAATACTGTTGGCATTGAGTTGACAATAAGTAACACAGTAGTTATAGGAGTTATTGTTAGCACTGAGAGTTGATAATAAAAGACAGTTGTACTTTCTCTCTCTCTCTCTCTCTCTCTCTCTCTCTCTCAATGTGTGTCTCTGTCTCTATCAAACACACACACACACACAATCACAGATAGCTGGATATATAGATATATTGAAATAGATCCGTTGACCAACTAGTGTGTGTGTGTTTGCGTGCGTGCCTGCGTGTGCGTGTCTATGTGCGTATGTGTGTGTGTGTGTGTGTGTGTGTGTGTGTGTAGAATCACAAATAGCTCGATATACATATATAGATCCGTTGACCAATGTGTGTGTGTGTGTGTGTGTGTGTGTGTGTGTGTGTGTATGCACGTCAACGGATGACCATGCTATATGATGTTGAGACGAGTTGCCTTAGGATTAACGGTCATCGTTTCCTTCTAATTCGTCCTGTCACTTTGAATGACACGGTCTCTTATTCAGCGCAATCCAATTAGCCGGCCACACACAGCCGCCTGCAAATCACCCGAAAATACAGGCTCCATGAGTCTGCCACGGATCACAACCTGCGTCTCTCCTCCGCCTCATTCTGTCTATCTCTGTCTGTCTCTCTCTCTGTCTGTCTCTGTCTCTCTTTGTCTGTCTCTCTCTGGCTCTCTCCGTCTGTCTGTCTGTCTGTCTGCCTCTGCCTCTGTCTGTCTGTCTCTCTCTCTCTCCAGCATCCCCTCGCTTCCAAACGCGGATGATGACGCTTCTCAGCATCAGCAACAATTACAACCCACACGGAAAAAAAAACACCTCAGTTGACGACAGGCAATTAAAGACCAGATCGCCAGATTTCTCATAATTACGTTTAAATGTCCTGTAACTCAGATTATGAGCAATTTGCATAATAAATTAGCAAATATGCAGGTAGTATCGAGGTATATATGGGACGCGGTGGTGTAGTAGTAAGGTGTGTTGCTCGTAACCGAAGGGTAGCTGGTTCGAATCTGCCTCAAGTAGGCCTAACTGCGTAGAGAAGTTGGACAAGTTGCTCACCCTCAACGGTCTGTTTGGAAGGTAACGGGAAACCACCTCACTCATCTCATCCCCGGGTGGCATAAAAAGCCAATGGACCTGCCTTCGGGCAGAGAACTCATCATCATCATCATCATCATCATCATCATCATCATCATCATCATCATCATCATCATCATCATCATCATCATCATCAATCATCGTCGTCATCATCATCATCATCATCATCATCATCAATCATCATCATCATCATCATCATCATCATCATCATCATCATCATCATCATCATCAATCATCGTCGTCATCATCATCATCATCATCATCATCATCATCATCATCATCATCATCATCATCATCATCATCATCAATCATCGTCGTCATCATCATCATCATCATCATCAATCATCATCATCATCATCATCATCATCATCATCATCATCATCATCATCATCAATCATCGTCGTCATCATCATCATCATCATCATCAATCATCATCATCATCATCATCATCATCATCATCATCATCATCATCATCATCAATCATCGTCGTCATCATCATCATCATCATCATCAATCATCATCATCATCATCATCATCATCATCATCATCATCATCATCATCATCATTATCATCAATCAACATCATCATCA
The DNA here is from genome assembly GCA_964023275.1 of Norana najaformis. Lineage (NCBI taxonomy): Eukaryota > Metazoa > Annelida > Clitellata > Crassiclitellata > Hormogastridae > Norana > Norana najaformis. Next base: position 24,897,394 of record OZ029924.1, read on the forward strand.
TCATCATCATCATCATCATCAATCATCATCATCATCATCAATCATCGTCGTCATCATCATCATCATCATCATCAATCATCATCATCATCATCATCATCATCATCATCATTATCATCAATCAACATCATCATCATCATCATCATCATCATCAATCATCATCATCATCATCATCAATCATCATCATCATCATCATCAATCATCATCATCATCATCATCAATCATCATCAATCATCATCATCATCATCATCATCACCATCATCATCATCATCATCATCATCATCGATGTATATATAGCCTTTGGGATTTTCAAGAGACGGAGAGGCAGATTGTGTTGGAAAAGCAATTTGAAAAGTTACTGTTAGTACAGGCGATAACAATAAAGATGATAAACGTAACTGCATTCCCGAAATTTCTAAAGCGTTACTTAAAAGCTAAGCGCAAGGCATCAGCTTATTCATGAGCGCTGCGTCAAGTCAGTGGGCTTGTCTAAAGATGCCATGTCAAGAACCGAGTCCGGTTGCCAGGAGACCAGAGAGAGGAGGGGAGGAGACTAGGGTGGGTTGTGTTTAAGCTGAGAGAAATTGGGAGACTGATCAGAGTGGGATTTCTTGAAAAGGTGAGACTTCAGTTTTGAATGGAATACCTGGGAGTAATAAACAGACTGAACGATGGAAGGGATACAGGAGCAGAGAATTTGCGAAATTCGAGAGGGAGATCATTCCAGAGTAGATATAGGAGCAGTGTAGCGTATAGATGTGTAGTATATAATACAAATAGGACGATTTAAAGGTGTCTAAGCAAAACGTCATCTTCCTATTGCTATTGTACACGCTCGAGTCGATAGTACTTGATGAGATATTGTTAGTACTGGCAGTGACAATTACAGCAAAAATATGAGCAGTTAGATGACTAGATCAATCCTCTTGTGATATAAATAACTTAAGACTATATGTCCACGCGAGAAAACCCTTTTGCACTTATTAAGACAGTAATGAAGAGAGTTAGTTGAGGTATTCTTAATGTTGGCAATAACAAGTTGAGAACGAAATCACAGAAGCGACTGAGCAGAACGAACAGACACAGAGGGAGAGAGTTCACCAAAACCAAAATAGTAATAGTAATTGTGATCTCGAGATTTCTGCAGCGCCCAACGAAAGCCACTCACAGGGACCAGCTTATTCACTCAGTCACAAGCAAATCGAAAGGAAAGAAGGGTTCGGTTCCAGGTCAAGATCTAAAAGTAAGGCAGAGAGACAGCGTCGTGGCTACGGTGGGTGATGCTTGGGATTGGAGCGGAAAGAGAGATAAGAAGAGGAGTAATCTGTGGTTTGGAAATGTTTTTTGAAATGTACACTGCAAATAATAGGATAAAAAATACGGTCGTAATCACTGGACGGTTAACAGGAAATTTGCCATATCTGAAACGATTTCTGTTATTCGTTATTATTGGTCTACATTTCGTCTGTCTTGCTAGCAAGACACCAAAATATTTGGCAGACGTTCTATTTATTTCCTTACATAATCAGAAAAACGTACACAAACAATGGGGGCAGGAATCTCAACGGAAGAACTTATTTCAGAGCTTTGAATCTCGGGATAGCACGGTTCGTACACGGGGATCGCAAATGGCGTGGCGCTCATTCAAACGGGCAGCGGTGGTGAAGGATCTCACCCGATAAATTCAGTGAAAAATTATCACGGTCGAGGCCATAAGTTCGCTATAGAAAAAACGTGTAATTTACATTTACATTTGACAAATATTAGATTGTGCTTAGACACCTTTAAATCGCATTTTTCCTACTATATATACTTGTCAATTTCGTTCAATCATTGTACCATAATGAATTCTCAAGGCAAGGTCGACGTTAACGGCCCTTGCGGCCACAAGATGTCGTTAAACGCAGAATACTAATATAAAAGGCATGGCGCCCATTCAAACGGGCAGTTTAATTTCAAAGGTTCTTCACATGTAACTGCCCGTTTGAATGGGCGCCACGCCTTTTATAATAGTATTCTGTGACTGTCAAGGGTATGCTCGAATCAAGAAACAAGACCTATACAGCAGCCCTACAAAATTCATGTTAGCTGTATGTTTAAAATAAGCTTGGAAACAATAACGTTGGCGCCCATTCAAACGGGCAGCGGTGGTGAAGGATCTCACCCGATTAATTCATAGAAACTGAGCAGAGTCTAGGCCATACGGTCCCCATAGAAAAACGTATACTTGACTCTACACTCATCCCAACAGCCAGCTATCAAGAAAGACTATGCAGATCTAAATTCTACAATATGTATTTAGATTTTCATGGCCAGACAGACACTATGGCTATCAAACAATTGGACAGACGGACAGACAGACATACAGACGGACGGACGGACAGACAGACACACATACACAAAGACACACAGACAGACACACACACAGACACACACCGACACACAGACAGACAGTTAGACAGACATACAATTAGACAGACAGACAAATATATACACAGACAGGCAGACAGACATACAGACGGACGGACAGACGGACTGACGGACGTACAGACACACACACACACAGACACACACACAGACGCAAACACAGACACACCGACACACAGATATACAGTTAGACAGACAGACAAATATATACACAGACAGACAGACAGACGAACAGACAGACAGTGTGAGGCACGGAGACAAGCGAACCAACTTCTCTGCACAAAGCATGTCTGCACGAGTATCGTACACGAAAGCCTCAAGTGGGACAGAACATAATTAGGTGGTAAATTCGGAGACAGCCGAGGCCCACATCCTCAGCACCTCCTTACCCACCCAACAGCCAAGGGGTGGCAGCAGCCAAGGAGAAGAGCCCCTTGCAGCAGGGAACCCCCCCACCCTACAAATGGCACCGAAAATATAGAACAGATCCGCGGATGACCTCTGACCCCAGCGCCGTAACATGGCAGGCAGGCGAAAGCCAGAGGTTTTAGCCCAAACAATCTGCGTATTGTAATGTATTATGTGCTACACGTATGTATGTATGAATGTGTGTATCTATGTATGTACGTATATATGTATCTACTGTATGCATGCACGTGATTTGGTATGTATTTATTGATGTATATATATATATATGTATGTAAATATGTATGAATGTATGTATGTACGTATGTTTGTACGTATGCATGTATGTGAACATTTACACATCGGTTTCTGCGAACTTCTCAGAATCGCTATAAAGCGGATATTCTTTTCTTTTCATTCTTTCTTTCTATCGAGAAGATTTGTAGCATAAATTTCGCAAAGCAGTCATCTTCCTAAGCCGTTCTTCGTTCCATCGTTCCTTTCCTCCCCTCCTCCCCATCCTATCAGCCGACGAATCTCCCAATTCATCATCCCTGGAATTATCCTTCGCCCGTTCGGCATCCCATCCCTAATCCCCCTGAACCAGCTTCCTCGGCATAGCAGCCGACAACGGCGATGGCAAATCTCCATCTCCGATCTGGAAAAGTTGACCATCATCTCCGGCATCTTGCCTGCTCCTCTTCTCAGCAGCAGTAGTAGCAGACGCAGCATCTTCGTCCCCTCCCCCCATCCGCATCCCACGGCAACCCCCCCCCCCGCACTCCCCGAATCGGAATCATAAACTGTCTGGTGAGTCACTTTGTGATTCAGGACGGAAAAGATGGGCTGCACGATGCTTTTGTTTTCAGACATGCGGCAGCCAGGTCGGTCGTGGTGTCATTCACACAGGCCTCTTAGTTTTGCATTTACACCATGCTATTAGTTTTGCATTTACACCACCATATCAGTTTTACAATTACACCACCCTCAACGTTTTACATTTACACACCATGCTATTAGTTTTACATTTACACCACCATATCAGTTTTACAATTACACCACCCTCAACGTTTCACATTTACACACCATGCTATTAGTTTTACATTTACACCACCATATCAGTTTTACAATTACACCACCCTCAAAGTTTCACATTTACACAGACCTCTTAGTTTTGCATTTACACCATGCTATTAGTTTTACATTCACACCACCATATTAGTTTTACAATTACACCACCCTCCAAGTTTTACATTTACAAAGGCCTCTTAGTTTAACATTTACACCATGTTATTACTTCTACATTTACATCACCCTCTTAATTTTACATATACACCATATTATTAGTTTTACATTTTACACTACGCCATCTTCGTAGCTTTACGTTTACACCACCCCGCTTAGTTTTACATTTTTGATTATTTAGTTTTCATCTCTTTTATTATTTCCGATTCTTAATCGATGGCGCTGAACAACTGTGAGTGAAGGACTTGCTCAAGGTCCCTAAATAGCAACCGTCTCAGAGAAGGAGGCTCGAACCCGTACTTTCCGCGTTACTAGCCGAACGCCCTCTCCACTCGGCTACCGAACCCCATATCTCTGCTTTTATAAAGGGAATATTGCTCTTAATAAATTTCAAGTTATCGCAACAGCCTCTAGTCGCTTATGAAGCCAATCCCATATCTTCTCTCTCTGCTCTCTCTGCTCTCTCTGCTCTCTCTGCTCTCTCTCTCTCTCTCTCTCTCTCTCTCTCTCTCTCTCTCTCTCTCTCTCTCTCTCTCTCTCTCTCTCTCTCTCTCTCTCTCTCTCTCTCTCTCTCTCTCTCTCTCTCTCTCTCTCTCTCTCTCTCTCTCTCTCTCTCTCTCTCTCTCTCTCTCTCTCTCTCTCTCTCTCTATACCTGCTCCAATACCAAACACCACCGCCGTAGCTGCCACGCTGTCTTTCTGCCTGACTTTCTGGATCTTGACCTGGAACCGAACCCTTTTGCCTATCGATTTTGTTTCGACTGAGCGCCTGTGAATAAGCTGGTCCACATGACGTGTCTTTCGTTGGGCGTTGCAGAAGTGTCGGAATTACGATTACGACCTCACCGCTGCAGACTTACACATTTGAGCAATCCATTTCTCGGAGCGAGTTTCCAATTTCTGGCGCGCAGTTCTAACATAGCTCTAACTATTGATATAACAAAGGCTTCGTATCCTGGTTTTCCCCAAGCTTGCAAAGCTGAAAATTCTTGCCGTTTTAACCTGTGTCTTCCTTGACTTGTGATTTTTCTCTGACCTGTGGACTTTGACTCACCTTTTCACGAAATCCCACCCTGATCCATCGAATCCACTGCCTTCCTATTTCTCTCAGCTTAAACATAACCCACCCTAACAGCTCCTCTCCCCCTCCTCTCTCTGGTCTTCTGGCAACTGGACTTGGTTCTTGACATGACGTCTTTGGACAACTCCACTACTTGACGCAGCGCTCGTGAATAAGCTGGTGCCCCGCGCTTAGCTTTTAACTAGCGCTTTAAAAATTTCAAGTTTACGATTACGATTACGACTGGACTTTTGCAACGGATTACGATTTCTGACTACACCTTCACTTGAACTAACCATCAAATGATGCCTCGTACATCATGTTAACGGCGCTATAGAAGTCATTAGCTCTTCCATCTTTGAGTTCTCTGCCCCCAAGTAGGTTCGAACGTCCAATGGCGCCATTCCTAACGTTGTTGGGCCTCCTCCTCAACAAGATGTCGTTAAACGGTGAATACTAATACAAATAATCGGTTTTGATTATAGACACCTTTAAATCGCATTTTAACGAAGCTATATATTCGTCAATTTCGCACTACTACTAATCAATTATTGGTGAGTCGATTTCAAAATCACAGGTCAACGTCGATGACCCTGATAGCCACAAGATGTCGTTAAACACTAAATACTAAAACAATATTTGGTTTTGCTTCTTCTTCTTTAAGTTCTCCGCCCCTGGGCATGTTCGAACGTCCAATGGCGCCATTCCTGACGTCTTTGGGATACTCCTCCTTCAGCTTACCGTGTCCGTCCTCCATCATCAAGTCTAGTAGCATTTGTCTCGGTCTTCCTCTTCTTTTCTTCCCTTCCATTCGTCTGTGATATTTCTCAGGAGAGAATCACCTCTCAATATTCATCCAATCCATTTTGACTGTCTCGTTCTTATTGTAGCCATCAGAAACCTTTTCGTCGAGTTTTTGCTTAGACACCTTTAAATCGGCTCTCCCCGACGCTATATATTCGTCAATTTCGTTCAATCGCCGATCATGAATTAGCCAGCTCACATCCACCTTTTGAGACAATCTTAATTCGTCATTAGATCAAAAAGGACAAAATCAGTTCCAAAGTGTTGCCTAGCATCCTGTGCGCCTCGGGCCAAGCTGCTGAGACTGAGAAGGAAGTACGTTGGCCATCAACTGCGTCGCAAGGTGGCAGCACTCGAAACGCATTGATTTGTTAACAGATGGCGGAAATTCCTTAGACAGACTGACGCCATTATTTTTTGCTTATCGTCTGCAGGAAAGAACACCTTTTTTACACCAGCACAAGGGGACGTATTCGATTGCAGAAAGCCACTGGGTTCATCTATGACACATCGAAACAGATGTATTTTCTCCAATTTTTTTATTACAATATTTTTAAGCAGTCGTTTAAGCCGTATGCGTGAACGGTGGTTTATTGCTAACGCGTTTGGTTTATGATCAAGTGGTTGCGAGTTCAACTCCGTGTAACGACCCTGGGAAGTTGTTTGCGATTTTTTTTGCTTAGTCTCGGCACATGATGCGGGGTAGCTAGTTGTAAGTCTTACTGCCTAATCTTTCCATCGACAGTTAACATTTCGTGTAGTCATTTTATAGCTGAGTACGCTAGACAGAGCTACAGGAGCAGAAACCTTAGAATATCTGTCTGTCCTGGCGGGATTCGAACCCTGGCCACTCGACTGATAGCCTTGCAAAGCTAATCAAAAAGCCATCACACACTCCCAAATAAAAGCAATAAGCATTAAAGGTGAATTTTAAATAAGTCGGGCTTTTGTACATGGAGAGAGAGAGAGAGAGAGAGACAGACAGACAGACAGACAGACAGACAGACAGACAGACAGACAGACAGACAGACAGATAGACAAAGAGACAAATGGATAGTCAGACAATGAGACAGATGGAGAGAGAGGGGATAAAATCAGCGCGAGAAAGAATTACCAACAGAAAGAATTACCGAAAGAGAGAGAAAGACAGAAAGACAAAGAGAAACACAGAGAATTAGAGAGAGAATTAGCGATAGAATTAGGGAGAGAGAGAAAGAAAGACAGAACAGAAAGAAAAAGAGAGAAAGAGAAAGAAATAATCAGAATAGATTAAATCAGAAATTTGCAGCAAAGAAATGCTACAAAGACTGCATATGAAATGTGAGGATTCTCTAGCGCATGGGAGCCAGTGCAGATACCTTCGAAACAGAACGGAACCTCCTCCAGCGTCGCCTGCCGTCCATTGCACATGAGTTTCGCTGACAGCCACGTACTTCCTCTCTGGACGTGTTTCCATTCACTTACATAGCGCTGGATCGGCTCTCGCAAGATCGTAAAGTACAGATACCTGAGAACAGAATTACACATTGAGTCTCGTAAGATTTTAAAATACAGATATCTGTGAAACGCAATACGCATTAGGTTTCGTAAGATTTGGAAGTAAGGATATCTGTGAACAGCATTACATATTGGGTCTAGTAAGATTTTGAAGTGCGAGTATCTGTGAATAGCATAACACATTGGGTCTCGTAAGATTTTTGAAGTATGGATATCTGTGAACAGCATTACGCACTCGATCTCGTAAGATCAAGTATTCATTCTATCGGCCACTTTTGATACCCGAAAACAACATTACACGGATTCTCGTAATACTGTAAACCACCAGTAAACAACGTTACATTTAGTGCCTGCCCATCGTAAGCAAGCAAGCAAGTAAGTAAGAAAGTACGGCTTGGCTTTGACGAGTCATCGGTTGATGCCTTGTGTATTAGACACCAGCGCAATACAAGTTACTAATTACAGTTACAATTACAAGTTCAGACCTTTAATTAAAAGTTACAATAGCTATTTCTAGCTACAAACACCTCTATTCGTTAGCTACACGCGTACGTCAAGAAGCCTCTGTGCGTGAGGATTCCGGTAAGCATGCCGATAGTGATTTATTCAAGAGATTTGAATCTCGGGCTACCATGGTCCGTGCACGGGGACCTTAAATGGCCCATCCAAACGGGCGCCGTTGGTGAAGATCTCGCCCCATTAATTAACTGAAAAAATTAGCAGTGTCGAGGTCATACGGTCGCTATATAAAGACGTGTACACTTATATTTACATTTTACAAATATTATGTTTCGCTTCCACACCTTAAAATCGCTTTTTGAAGATGCTATATTTAAGTTAATTTCCTTCAATGCCCAGCGATTAACTCCACCACTGCCTTGTTTGGGGTAGTGCCAGTCCCAAGCCTGGATAAAGGAGGAGGGAGACGGCAACGGCCTTTGATGCCATAAGCTGTCATTAAACTGACGAACTACTACTACTGGTACACTCAAGGTCGACATCAACGGCCCTGGCAGCCACAAGATGTCGCCAACACTGAATACTAATACAAATATTATTCGGTTGTGCTTAGACACCTGTATATTGCATTTTTTCGACGCTATATATTCGTCAATTTCATTTAATCGGTAGTGCCTGCTGTTCGTGTGGTTAACCTCAAAGGCCCTTGCCAGCCACAAGATGTCGTTAAACATTGGACCTAATGCTAATCGCCAGCTGATATCAGTCACTTAACAAGAAAAGATAAACGGCCCTGGAAGCTATAAGATATTAATACTAACAATAATAACAGTCTGTACTTAGACACCTCTAAATCGCTGTCTTCCGAAGCTATAAACTCGTGAATTTCGATTAACCCCGAAATGTATATATGTATATAGGTATATATATACCTAAAATATACATTGAAAAAATATATATGTATATATGTAAAAATCTGTTTTTTAATGGTGAAATAATCTGTTACATGGGCCTAGAACTTACTTTTAAATAATAATAATAATTTTTAAATCTCTCTTAAAAGTTTAGAATTCATTTATAAATACCGGTGCTTACTGATGGATTATACATTCAATTTATAGTACAAGTACAAACCTGTTATCGGGCCTAAAATATCACTTTATTAGTGTATAATTATTAAAGATAATGTTATGTCTTTTATACGACAAGGGCCTATGTGCCAAACTCACATTTCTGTATGTTTATCAATTTTACCTTTTGTAACATTAAGTCATTTTACTTGATAAAATACACATGGCTATACCACTTTGTTAGGACACCACTGTCTTAGTAGTAAATGGTATTGTCTGTAAACATTGGCTCCTTGTAATTGTTGCACCTACCTAATTTGTATATAGTCTTTGTTGATTTCGATAAATATATTTTATTTCATTTGTATCTTGTGAAAAAAAAGGAAAAAAAGAACGAAAAACAAAAACATCGAAAAATTACCGAACATATATAAATACGCTTAAAAAGCCTTTATGGCAACTGAGAAGAGCCTAAATGGCCACAGAAAAGCCTTGACGGCCACAAAAGAGCCTGACGGCCACAAAAGAACCTTAACGGCTACAAAAGAGCCTTATGGCCACAAAAGAGCCTTATGGCCACAAAAGAGCCTGATGGCCACAAAAGAGCCTGATGGCCACAAAAGAGCCTGATGGCCACAAAAGAGCCTGATGGCAGAAAAAGAACCCGATGGCCACAAAACAGCCTGACGGCTACAAAAGAGCCGAAATGGCCAGTGAAAAGAAAAAAATACAGAAAATATATAAATCAGATATTGAAAAAAGGCTTTATAGCAACTGAGAAGACCCTTAATGGACACACAAGAGCCGTAATGGACAGTGGACAGTCTTCCAACAAGAAGAAAACCAACAAGAAGTCGACAAAGGTGCCATCAACCAGTCATCAAAACCCACTTCGCCTGCATCTGGTCTCTCATCCATGTCGTGCTGCAATCAGTTTAAAAAAATACATACTTTACCTACGGAAACAAAAAACTTAAAGGCAACGATAAGAAGAAAGAAATGAACTTATGGACAACGTCAACAACATTTTCATGTCGAAGACGTCAACGGCCTTAGTTGCCATCAGATGTCGTTAAACCCCTGGACAAGAAGAAGACCCCAAATAGAAAGTTTTACTTGAACTCCGCCACTGCCTTTAGTCGGGTAGTGCCAATCGCAAACCTGGATAAAAGAGGAGGCATTTGATGCCACAAGATTTCGTTAAACACTGAATACTAATACAAAAGGAGTGGCGCCCATTCAAACTGGCGGCCGTGGTGAAGGATCTCACCCGATTAATTAATTCAAAAGTGAGTACAGTCGAGCCAACACAATTGTTTTCATGTCGAACTCCTCGCGCTTCAGCAGAAGCGGAGTAGCGATAGCACGTACAGTTTACAGAGCTTGAGTTCAGCTCAAATGTGAAGCGCCAAGTACACTTATCCATGGAAACCATGTAGGATCGATTCCTCCTTGATGTCATGTTCGCTGAATCCGCTGGGTACAGTTTGACTGCCGAAGTAGGTGAAGGCATCGGGAACTTTAAATGGTGTTGGCGCCCATTCAAAAGGGCAGCGGCAGTGAAGGATCTCACTCGGTAAATTCATTGAAAAATGAGCAGGGTAAAGGCCATACGGTCGCTATAGAAAAAGTGTATATTTCCATTTACATTTTTTGCTTAAAAACCTTTTAATCGCTTCTTTCCAACGCTGTAATTGCTATTTCGTTCAATCGTCAACGGTAGTGAGAAGATTTTCGAAGTTCGACGTTAACGGCCCTGGCAGCCACAAGATGTCGTTAAACACTAATTAATAAAACAAAAGACGTGGCGCCCATTTAAACGGGCGAAAGGGGTGAAGGATCTCATCCGATCAATTCAATTAAAAACGAACAGGGTCGAAGCCATACGATCGCTACATTTTACAAATATTAGGTTGCGCTTAGACACCTTTAAGTCGCTTTATAATGAAAATATATATAAATACATATATCAATTTCGTTTAACTGATGCATGTAGATAAAGACTAGAAAACTTCGACGTTAACGGCCGTGGCAGCCACAAGATGTCGTTAAACACTGAATACTAATACAAAAGGAGTGGCGGCCATTCAAACGGGCAGCGGTAGTGAAGGACCTCACCCGATTAATTCACTGAAAAATGATCAGGGTCGAGGCCATACGGTCGTTATAAAAAACCATGTACATTCACATGTTATCAGTTTTCTCGTGATATTGCATAGCTAATTGCTAACAAAAGCTGATGAGTATAAAGTATAAACCTCAAACAAACCGAAGTTGCAAAGAAACAGAATAGGGTGAGCAAAAAGCGACAGTACTCAGTTGTGTCATACGAAGCCATCAATTTACATAATCGTTGCATTGGAAGCAGACAACGCCGACTGGAAGACCTTCAAAGCCAAAAAGGCCGACAGGAAATTGCGAAAACATACACAAGAACACATCTGGATACATTGAACGCACATGTACATTTATATGTATTATGTATTTGCATTTGTCTGTACAAGGGCATGTACGTGTGTGCGCGCGCCCGAGAGAGAGTGAGAGAGACTGAGAGAGTGAGACAGAGAGTGAAAGAGAGAAAGTGAGAGAGAGACAGAGAGAGAGATACAGAGAGAGAGAGACAGAGAGACAGAGAACTTGTTCCATATTTTACATATAGACTATATATGTTATGTATTTGCATTTGCCTGCACCTGTGTGTATGTGTTTAGAAACTCATATATATATATATATGCATATACATACACGGAAACTTTATATATGCATATACAGAAAAGCATACCATATATATATATAGTATCCGTGTCTGTATATGCATATTTACCCTCACACTTAACTACAAGCAAATACACAAACCTATTCCCCCCCAGCCTTCCCTTATATAAATTACATATATTGTGTTGCATGTATCCGTGTCTATATTTACACTCACACTTAACCACAAGTACTTACATACCCTCCCTCCCTCTTCTCCCGTTCCTCCCCTCCCCAGCTCTTACTTTCCTTGTCTCTTTCCTCCCCTCCCTCTGTCTCTCTCCCTCTCTCTTTCTGTCTCTCTCTCTATCTCTCTGCCTACCTGTCTCTGTCTGTCTGTCTGTCTGTCCTTCCGTCCGTCCGTCCCTCTCTCCCCTTTGTCTGTGTGTTTCTGTTTCTGTCTCTCTCTCCGTGGCTGTTTATGTCTCTCTGTCTCTCTCTGTCTGTCTGTCCTTCCGTCCGGCCGTCCCTCCATCCTTTTCCCTCCCTCCCCTTTGTCAGTCTGTCTGTGTCTGTCTGTCTGTCTCCCTTTCTCTGTCTGTCTGTCTGTCTGTCTGTCTGTCTGAACACAGTGACCAACATCTCTACATGAAAGCGCGCTCTTTCTACACACTATAGTGTGCTGTTCCACGAGATAATACTTTTAAAAATCGTCTAGTTGCCACCGATTAAGAAATGCCATAACCACGTGCCTCCAAAATCTTCCACTTGTCTCCTTCGACCTGGAAACTCGCCAATCAACACTTAAACAAAGACTTCACAATCTGTAAGCAAATATGATAGCTATTGTGGCCTCCAATTAGCTACACAACGCGCCTTTTGTAGTCGAAAATGTCTGCTAGAGGCGTTTGTCAGTGATCTCTTATTTACGAGGTAATTTCTGCCGATGAACCCAACGGCCGAGTTACAACGAGATTCGTTGAAACGCTGTCGTCTTTAGAGTTCATTCATCTTATTTTGTTTAATTAAGTCATCTGACTTAAGGGTTCTTAAGTCTCAAGACTTGAGGGTTTTTAAGTTTAGGGGGTGCTTAAATCTCAAGACTTGAGGGTTTTTAAGTTTAGGGGGTGCTTAAATCTCAAGACTTGAGGGTTTTTAAGTTTAGGGGGTGCTTAAATCTCAAGACTTGAGGGTTTTTAAGTTTAGGGGGTGCTTAAGTCTCAAGACTTGAGGGTTTTTAAGTTTAGGGGGTGCTTAAATCTCAAGACTTGAGGGTTTTTAAGTTTAGGGGGTGCTTAAATCTCAAGACTTGAGGGTTTTTAAGTTTAGGGGGTGCTTAAATCTCAAGACTTGAGGGTTTTTAAGTTTAGGGGGTGCTTAAATCTCAATACTTGAGGGTTTTTAAGTTTAGGGGGTGCTTAAGTCTCAAGACTTGAGGGTTTTTAAGTTTAGGGGGTGCTTAAATCTCAAGACTTGAGGGTTTTTAAGTTTAGGGGTTGCTTAAGTCTCAATACTTGAGGGTTTTTAAGTTTAGGGGTTGCTTAAGTCTCAAGACTTGAGGGTTTTTAAGTTTAGGGGGTGCTTAAATCTCAAGACTTGAGGGTTTTTAAGTTTAGGGGGTGCTTAAATCTCAAGACTTGAGGGTTTTTAAGTTTAGGGGGTGCTTAAATCTCAAGACTTGAGGGTTTTTAAGTTTAGGGGTGCTTAAGTCTCAAGACTTGAGGGTTTTTAAGTTTAGGGGTGCTTAAATCTCAAGACTTGAGAGTTTTTAAGTCTCAAGACTTGAGGGTTTTTAAGTTTAGGGGGTGCTTAAGTCTCAAGACTTGAGGGTTTTTAAGTTTAGGGGGTGCTTAAGTCTCAAGACTTGAAAGTTTTTAAGTTTAGGGGGTGCTTAAGTCTCAAGTATCACCTTCCATCTGTTTCCCACCAGTGATTCCTTGACCCGCCCTAGGGAAATCATGCAGAGACGGAAAAACAAGGCGCCTCACTTGACCTGACCCACATTGACGTCACAATCGTCGCCATGGTACCTCAGCTGACCTGGTTAGCTTCATTGGTTAAAGCACACGTTAACGCACCTTTGTGCGCGAGGATGCCGGTTCGCATACCGATCATGGCTCATTTCGGAGATTTTAACGTCACGGTCCGTACACAGGGATCTTAAATGGCGTGGATTTTCAAACGGGCCGCGAAGGTGAAGGATCTCACCCGATTAAATCATTAAAAATGAGCAGGATCGAGGCCATACTGTCGCTATAGAAATACATGTACACTTACACTTGCTCCTGGACGAATTGGTCTGTCTGTCTGCCTGTCTGTCCGTCTGTTTTGTCTGTCTATCTCGTCTGTGTCTCTGTCTATCTCTGTCTCTTTCTGTCTCTTTCTGTCTCTTTATCTCTTCCTCTGTCTGTCTGTCTGTCTGTCCTTCTGTTTTGTCTGTCTATCTCGTCTGTGTCTCTGTCTATCTCTGTCTCTTTCTGTCTCTTTATCTCTTTCTCTCTCTCTCTGTCTGTCTGTCTGTCTGTCTCTCTCTCTCTGTCTGTCTCTCTCAACGCGTCTAAAGCTCTCTCGGGCGAGAGAAATCTTATTCAGCGAGATGTGTTAATTAATTGGGCGGCTGTTTGGCATTGTCTGCAGCTGAATCATCTCGCTGTGAACGCTCGGGTCATCCATCATCTCGTTAGATCAACTCTCACAAACAACAACTCGGTCCGAGGCGTGGTAGAATTGTCCGCGACGAGAACCAGTCAGCAACCGAAGAACCTGCTACTGCTTCATTTTTGGGGACGGACACACACACACACACACACAGAGAGAGAGAGAGAGAGAGAGAGAGAGAGAGAGAGAGAGAGAGAGAGAGCAACACAAGAACCTGCTGCTTCGTCATTGGGGACACACAAACAGAGTGAGAGAGACAGAGGAGACAGACAGAGAGAGAGACACACACAGAGACAGAGGGAGGGAGAGGAGACAGACAGAAAGAGACAGAGACAGACAGACACACACACAGAGAGACAGACAGAGAGAGAGAGGGAGAGAGCGAGCGAGAGAGAAAGACAGAAAGACAGCGAGAGAGTGAAACAGAGAGATACAGACAGATAGACAGACAGAGAGTGAGAGGAGCAACGCAAGAACCTGCTGCTTCATCGTTGGGCGGAGAAGCCGCAGACTAATTGAATGCACTGGTTGTAAATCCGTTACAAGACGTCGACGAATCCGACATTCGCAACACTTGAGAATCTATCAGGCACTTCATCAGAACGAATCCCAAGTACCAGGCACAACCTGCAGAACCGCAGGAGCTGATCTCCACAGGGCAGGGCATATGTTGTTCCATGCACCACCTAGAGTCTAAAAGGTCAGTGTTCGCCGCGTCCGTAGTTTGGAAGATACTACTAGTAGCATGTAGTGTTTTTAACTACCGATTAATTGTAGTGTATTGTTTCAGCAAATCACACACCCACGCGCACACACACACCCACGAGTGTGCATTCAAATGCACACATACACACACACACACACACACACATGCATACGGGTTCGAGATTTCTCACTGAGACGGTTACTGTGTAGGGACCTTGAGGGAGTCCTTCATGCAAAATTGCTCAGCGACGTCAAGCTTAGTCATTATATAGTGGCGCTTAAAATAATGATGATGATGATGATGATGATGATGACGATGACGATGATGATGCTGATGTGATGACGACGACGACGATGATAATCATAATAATAATGATAATGATGATGATGATAATGATGATGATGATGATGATAATCATGATGATCATAATAATAATAAAATAGTAGTAGTAGTAGTAGTAAATAGTAGTAGTAATAGTAATAATGGTAGCAATAATAGTAATAATAATAATAATAACAACAACAATAACAACAACAATAACAACAACAATAATAATAAAATTAATGATGACGACGACGACGATTTTGCTAATAATACGATTTACAGATCGCTGTAGTACGGAGGCCGAAAAAAAGGACGCCGTACATAAACTATTCGCCGCCACATGTCAATGTGTTCTATTATCAGACAATTTCAGACTAGAAGCGTTCCGCCAACACTAGTGTCAACCAATACCAGACACTGCTGCCAACAGTGCGGGAAAGGGCACTTCCAAAATTTTCCACGACAGAAATCGTATCACTTCCTACTAAGCCAACACGAGCAGAGTCATTTTTCATCGTCATCTGATAGCATAATTGAAACATTGCGAGGCTTCAGAAAGCACAGCTTTGTGGCTGGAGACAGCATAAGTGTCGGATGATCCATAGATGTCTAGATGGATGATCTGTTCGTTGGAAAAGTCACAACAAATGGAAATGGAAATGAGTCAGACCGGTGTTGAGGGAGGACGAACAGAAATGCAAAACAGACCACAGACTAATATCGCCGTAAATTGTCAACATGCTTAGCAGTAACGGCGCCCTGGGGTAGATGCTGGTCTGGATACAATTCTAACCGATGCAAAGAATATGTTTGTTTATTTTCTAAGGCGGTTAAATACCATTTTGCACTACAACTCTGTTATGCTATTACACGCACGCACGCACGCACACACACACAGAAACACATACATACGCACACACACGCACACACAGAGACATATGCACACACACAGACACATACCCACACACACATGCACATACACACACACACAAGCACACACACATACATACACACGCGCGCACACACATACACACGCGCGAACACAGACGCACACACACATCTATAGACGCACACACACGTACACAGATAGATATACACAAGCACATACAAACACACATACGCACACAAATACACATACACACACGTACGCACACAGCGTCAGGTTTCGCCATAAACTACGTCCGCAAATGACCTACTTAGGACGCCTCCTTCCCCACTTTTGCCCATTTGAAATTACCCCCCCCCCCCCATCTCCTTTTGCGGACGTCTGCATTTCAGCGGAATATTAAGGCCCAGAATATACGCCATACTGTTAATCTTGGAGGGATTATTGTGCTAAGCAGCGGAGTATTTTGATACTGCCGCATCCAGGAAAAGGGCTCTAAGTAGATCCAACGCAATACAGACTGTCACTTTTTTTTACTGAAGTCGATTTTTAAGGCACAGTAAGTAAAGTAAAGTAAAGTATCCCATATGATCCCACAAGTGAGACGTAGGGGAGACGCTCATTTCCTTTTCTTGGCCCTTGAGCCGGCAAGGGATGAATCCCAAGGTCCTGGACACAGGGCCAGTGCATCACAGGACTTGCTGTTTACTTCCCAGCTTAAGCCGGTACCAAATTCTACTGCTTAGTGACAGAGACACGGTTTGCGCAAACAACTTGCCCAGGGTCGTTACACGGAATCGAACCCGCAACCGCATGATCACTGACTAAACGCGTTACCCATAGACCACTGAGTCGCATACATAAATTTAAGAGTGTAGGTTAGTAACTGCGGAGTTTTACTAGACACTTGCAGTCGGTGAGCGTCTTTGCTAAGTCAGCGTCCGTGATTTCCAGACATGACTTGTACGCGTATGGAAGATGAAATTCTTTGATTTCGATTTTTCCCCAGATTAAAGAAGAAAATTTCTTCGTTTTCTTCAGCCAAGCCGCTCCTCGCATCTTTCCCCGAACGATTTTCCGGCGCCGAGATGAAACTCGGATTTTAATCTCGATGAATAATTCAGTCGGATTTGGCGAAGAAGTTCCGGCTTTTCCGGTGCGTGGGCGGAGTAATCCGCCTTCGTCGGTTCCGTCGTGTACACAGGCGCGGACGAATCTCGTCGCTCGAGCCATCAGAAATGAAATTCGCGGCCTTCAATCACGGCCCCCTTTTGATTTCTCGACTCAATCATCGAGCGATTCCTGTCGGGGGACCGACCGAACGGGAGGCCGAGGAGTGGTCTGCCAAGCGGCGAAGTTTGATGGCCTGCGAAGCCCAGAGTGTTGGTACAACTGCTCCACGAACTAGACTTCGTTTACAGATACGAGGAGAATACGCCGTCCGATCACACCAAGGGCAGCTGGTCCCACTGATTCAGCACCCCACCCGAATCCTCATTCACCCAACACCCCAAGGGGTAGACGGACAGATAGACAGATAGTAGTCAGCCCGATCGACAAACAGAGAGGGACGGAGTCAAAGAAACTGCCAGGCGGACGGACATACAGACGGTCTAAGAGCCGGACAGACGGACGAGCGGAGTGCCGGACGGATTCGTCTTCTTGCGCACGCGAAGAAGAGTCCATCCGGCACTCAGTCCGCTTGTCTGTCCGGCTCTCAAACCGCCTCTGACCGCCTGCCTGTCATTCAGCCTGGCAGTCTCTTTTGTCTGCGAGACAAGGACAGACACACAGACACACAGACGTACAGCCAGGTGGACACACGGACAGCCAGATGGACAAACGGACGGAGTGCCAGAAGGACCGCCAGACATGGACGGACGGACACACAGACGGACATCCGGACGGCCACACAGACGGACATCCGGACGGACACACAGACGGACATCCGACGGACACACAGACGGACATCCGACGGACACACAGACGGACATCCGGACGGACACACAGACGGACATGGACGGACGGACACACAGACGGACATCCGGACGGACACACAGACCAGACGGACACACAGACGAGTGTCAAAAGACAGACAGACAATAGTCAGCAGGACTGACAAACAGATAAATGTACATAGAAACTCAGAGACTTCCAGGTGGACGGAAACACAGACTGAGTGAGTTATACGGACGGACGGACACTTAGACGGACAGCCGGACGGACACAGACGGATTGTCAGACGGAAAGATAGCCAGACCTTCGGATCGGGGTATCGTCGGTGTCTTGCTAATAGCCGACCAGGAGTGGCAGGCAGTGCAAGGGAGCGGGATCGACGGACGACGAGCGGCGCCTGCGAAACGTCGGCAGCGACAGCCGAGGCTGAATCCACCATCACCGCCTCCGACCGACGTCCCAGACTCACGACCCGCGAAACATAATTCTCGAGATATTGATCAGACCTGACTGACAAACGACCGACCAACCGACTCACCAACACAAACAACGCTCGACTAGAATGCGGTGCCACAACCAGCGGCGCAGGTCCGTTCTGAACATCGGGGGGACATCGTATTTGTAATTGTAATTTGTGATTTATAAAGCGCCTCTTAGAGGATAAACTCAAGAGATGCTTCCGACGCGAAAAAGTAAAATCACTGTTAAACAGTACAGTCTTCAGGCGCCGGCGGAACACCGAGAGGGGGAGATAAAGGAGCTCAAGTCGCAATTCGTCGTAATCGTAGCTCAAGATTTCTGAAGGGCCCAACGAAAGCCAATTTGCGGGAACCAACTTATTCACAGGCGCTCAGTGAAAAGAAAAACGATAGGCAGGAAGGGTCCTGTGCTTGGTCAAGATCCAAGAGTCAGACAGGAAGACAGAGGGCTATGGCGGATGGTGTTTCGGACTGGAGAGAAATAAGGGTTGGATTTGTGGAAGAGCAGTGTTTTCAGTTTTGAGTGAAAGACCTGCGTAGAGATTGCAAGGGGTAGAGTCTCCGTGAGTTCGTATTGTGGGTCAGATAATTGTCGTAATTCTGGCCGAAGATTATTCCAAAGGGGTGGAGCAGCTATGGCTATGGAGCGATTTCCAAATTATAAGGACGAAGTGATATAAACGTCATCTTATGACGACAAGACTTTGGAACACGACTTTGATCGTTGGTGCGGCGCTGTCTTTGTTTTACTATCGTCATCGTCCTTGGGACTTCGGAAATTCTTTGATTCCTTGTTTTCAAATTTCTTTGCCCGGTCATCCGTGAGTTTGACGATGTTACTACCCGACATCTCCTACGAATTCACGCCCCATCTGCCTTAGCCGTCAGAACGATTTTTGCTATGTTCATTTAGCGACAAAAATATTTTCACAGTAAATGAAAACATCCTCAAGTGTTGTGGGTCTTCACCATGGGTATCCCCATCTAAAATATTGGTGGAACAAGTCACCATGTATTATAGCGATCGGCGCCTACATATACAACACGACAAAAACGGTAACATTCCAAGTGAAGGTTTTGTTTGAATTGTCTCGTGTCAAAGCATATTTACTGCCGCCGGCCGTCTGTGATTCATCCGATAGCAGAAAAGAGGTCCACATTAGTGCCTGCCGTTTTCAGAGTGTGGCCACATTAGAAAGTCTGCTTTGTGGAGACACTATTTGGAAAAGCGTAGTCACAAAAACGTGTCCAGATATTACTCTGAAGAGTCTTACGCCATCTCAAGTGACGGTCTGTCTGTGTCTGTCTGTCTAGCTGTTTCGTGCGTAAGTGTGAGTGTATCTCTTGTGTCTGTCTGTCCGTTCTTAGTGCCTATCTGTGCCTGTGTCTGTGTGTGTGTGTTTGCCCGTGTGTGTGTCTGTCTGTGTCTTTGTGTCTGTGTCTGTCTGTCTGTCTGTCTGTCTGTCTGTCTGTCTGTCTGTCTGTCGGTCGGTCGACTGAACAGACGGCCCAGCTGGCAGTCGGTTGAAATTGCTTATTACACGGCAGAGAGTGAAGCTGGGGGCAGACTACAAATTTCATCTGATCAGGGGCCGTTCTGTTGGTTCGATCGCGAAGACCAGCCATCTGAATGATAACGAGACAATGGAGGAGCAAATCTTGCAATGGAGTTCAACAGACAGACAGACAGACACACAGACAGACACACACACAGACAGACAGACACACGGACAGACACACACACAGACACACAGACACACAGACAGACAGACATACAGGCACACAGACAGACATGCAGATAGACACACAGACAGATACACAGACAGACAGACACACAGACAAACAGACAAAGAGAGAGACTGAGACAGATAGAGAAAGAAAGACAAACAGACAGACAGCAGAGAGGACAGAAGGGAGACAAACAGACAGACAGACAGACAGCGGCGGTGCGGCTGCTAGGTGAAACGGAACACTCGGCTCCAGTTAATGATGTGTGCGATGACAGACAAACCGACCGACCGACGACTACAGTCAACACAATGAAGGAGAAAATGACGAAGACGATGAAAGACAGCGAAGAAGGGGAAGAAAAGAGCAAAAAGCAGAACACGACGACGAAGATGACGCAGCAAAAATCCAAAAGAAAGCAGAAGATGATGAAGATGAAAGAAGATGACGATGACGAAGAAAATGACGAAAAAACTGAAACAGCAGAATAAGATGAAAAAGAAGAAGAATGAGAAATCAGAAGATGAAGACGAAGACGACGATGATGAAGATAAACATGATGATGAAAACAAAGGAAGAACTTAAAGATGGGAGAAGATGATGAACACGAAGAAGAAATAAACAGGCGACAAAGAAGCAGACGAAGATTAATAAAAAGAAGAAAACCCATAAAGACAACGACAGTGTCGACAGACGATAAATATGAAGATAAAGACAAAGAAAGCATATACATATAATGACCACGATGACGAAAAGACGAAAAAGAAGAAAAAGAAGAACACAAGGGGAAGAGAAGCATCAGAAGAACCAGACGAAGGAACAAATTAAATACGACATCAAAGAAGAAAAAATAGGAGGAAGCAGAGGCAGAGAATTAAGACAAAGAAAACAAAGAAACGAGCGGAAGAACGAAGAATAATGCGAAACGAAAGCCGAGTAAATGTCCGAAATCGATACGGCGCGATCAACAACATCGGCGGAAATGCCAGCGACGAGACAGACGGACAGAGAGACACACAGACACAGACAGGACAGGCAGATAGACACAGACAGACAGAGAGACAGACAGAGTCAGATAGAGACAGATAGAGACAGACAAAGGGGAGGGAGGAAGAGAGAGAAACACAGAGAGAGAGAGAAACAGAGAGAGAAAAACAGAGAGAGAGAGAGGAATTGATACTGGTGCTAGATAAATTCCAGGAAAGAAGGAGCAGAGCAGCTGCGGTTGCGGGTCGACAAGTGTTGCTTCTCCGTCGAAATCTAAACGAACGAACGAAAAGAAAGATTTCGCTTGAAAAAATCAACAGACCATCTCTCTCCTCATAAACACCAGATGAAGAGGAGGAGGAGGAGGAGGAGAAGGAGGAAGAAGAAAAGGGAGGAAGAAGACGAGAAGGAGGAAGAAAAAGAGGAAGAAGAGGAGGAGGAAGAAGAAGAGGAAGAGGAAGAAGAGGAGGAGGAAGAAGAAGAGGAAGAAGAGGAAAACATAACGAGGAGGAGATAGAAGAGGAGATGGAATAGGAGATGGAGGAGATGCAAGAGGAGATGGAAAAGGAGTGGAGGAGATGCAAGAGGAGATGGAATAGGAGAAGGAGCAGGAGGAGCAGAGTGAGGAGGAGGAGAAAGAGAAGGAGAAACAGGAAATGAAACGAAGAGGAGGGGAGTAGGAAGAGAAGGAACAGAACGAGTTGGAGGATGAAAGGACGAAAGAGGAGAACCCCTAAGGGATAAAGAGAATAATGCAGAGGAGAACGAAGAAGAGGGTGAAGAATGAGAAGAAAGGAGGAAGAGTGGGAAAATGGGGAAGAGGCGATAATAAAGCAGGAATGAGGCAGAGGAGGACGGAAAACGCGGAGGAGGAAGAAAAGGGAGAGGAAGATAAAACGAAGGAGAACGAGAAGCAGAAGAGGGTGAGCAGAAGGAACAAAAGTGGGTGGAGTGGATCAAGAAGTGGAGAAGGAGGAAGAGATATAACTCGTCCTCCTCCTCTTTCTCCTCCTCTTCGTCATCCTTATCCTCCTCCTCCTCCCCTTTTCTGTTCACGTGGGTGGTGTTCATCAAGAAGAGAAGAAGGACAATACAAAACTCCTTCTACTCTTCCTCCTCCTCTTCTTCTTTCTCCTCCTCCTCCTCTTCTTCCTCCTCCTCCTCTTCTTCTTCCTCCTCCTCCTCCTCCTCTTCTTCTTCCTCCTCCTATTCCTCTTCTTCGTCCCCTCCTCCTCTTCTTCTTTCTCCTCCTCCTCTTCTTCTTCCTCCTACTCCTCCCCCTCCTCCTCCTTCTTCTTCCCCTCCTCCTCCTCTTCTTTCTCCTCCTCCTCTTCTTCTTCCTCCTACTCCTCTTCTTCGTCCTCCTCCTCCTCTTCTTCCCCCCTCCTCCTCTTCTTCTTTCTCCTCCTCCTCCTCTTCTTCCTCCTCCTCCTCCTCCTTCTGCTCCTCCTCCTCCTCCTCCTCAACGACTCTGAAGAGGAAAGGGATTAAGGCGGTTGGCTGTAGGAACAGCCGGCTTCAACGCAGCTTTTCACACAATATTCACAAAATATTCCTTTCCTGCGCCAGGAAATCGACTCGGATAACGAAACCTAAGAACTCTCGCGACAAATCAATCTCATGATTTATATAGCGCCTTTATGTCTCTGCACACTGGATTAGAAATCGTTGCATATGTACATACGCACACACATATATACGCACAGACACGCATACATACATGCATACATACATATATACATACATACATACATACATACACACAAACATATATACATACATATATATATACATACATACACACGCATATACATACACACAAACATATATACATACATATATACATACACAGATACATATATACATACACACGCACATACATACATACATACACACAAACATACATACAAATATATACATACATATACACATACATATATACATACATTCATACATACATACATACATACATACATACACACATACGTACATACACACATACATACATCTGGAGCCCTGGCATGGCAGACAGTTTAATAGGCAGTTGTCTGATCTCTGAGGAAGAACAAGTGATACTTTTAGTTCAATTATTATTATATGTTTCTCTTCAGGGGGGGGGGCGAGATGAAGGAGTGTCTACAATCTCTAGCAAGAGCAGACACTAGAGGGTTGGAATACTTGTAGATATGTGTGAAAACGGTAACGTACAGCAAACTTTCAAATATTTACGCCAAGCATCTGCTTTTCAGCTTATTAAATTGTTTAATTTTTCATCTTTGTATCCGTATTTCATTGATGTTTTCTTCATACACACGCACATACATACACACATATACACATACATACACACATACATACACACAAACAAACAGGCAAACATACATAGATACATACACACAAACAGGCATACATATATATACATACATACATACACACACACAAACAGGCATACATACATAGATACATACACACAAACAGGCATACATATATATATACATACATACATACACACAAACAAACAGGCATACATACATACATACACACATACGTACATACAAAAGAACATACACACACTAACATACAGGCATACATACATATAGGAACACATATACGGATAATTATAAACACAGACTGGACGAGATGATAGTCCGCAGCAGCAGCAGCAGCTGTGGTGGTGGCGATGCTCTTGACGCGATTGGGTCTTGACAGCCGAGTTCCTTCTGGCGCCAGATGTCCTTCTGAGATTCCAAAGGGCCAAACGAAATAAATCGACCAAACACCAGCCATTGTTTAACTCAAGTACTACTCAATCATTGTCTGCCAACACCCAACACTAATTTGGCCACATACAGACATTTTGTGTAGTTAGGTGACTGTACTAGAATGGAACTCTCACCAGAATTACGACATTTATCTGACCCACGATACGAACTCACCAACACTTCACCTCTTTCAGTTTCTGCACTGATCTTTCACTCAAAACTAAAAGCATTACTTTTCCAAACGTCTTATCCTAATGCTTCCTCTTCCCCCTTTCTCTTCTCGTTTCAATTTCAAACACCATCCACCGTAGCCGTCCGACAGTCTCCTTGCCTGATTCCTGGATCTTGACATGGAACCAAACCCTTTTGAATATCGATTTTGTTTTGACTCAGCGCCTGTGAATACGCTGGTTCCCGCTACTTAGCTTTCGTTGGGCGCTGTAGAAATTTCTACATTACGATTACATAGCTCCGCCCCTCCGGAATAAAGTAAAGTATCCCATATCCACAAGTGAAACGTAGAGGAGGCGCTCATTTCCTTTTTCGAAGGGCCAGTGCATCGTTTATACCAATATTACGCTCTACTTAGACACCTTTAAATCCCTCATTGTCGATCTTATATATATTTCTTTTGAATCAATAACAGAATGTTCATGTTTATGTTCATGTTCAGTAATGATACTGATACTGATATATAAAAGACATTTTGCTCAACAGAATGATAATTGTTCATTGGCAAATAATTATTGAAACTCCGCCTCTGCCTTCTTTGGGGTAATGCCAATCCAAAGCCTGGATAAAGGATGAGGGCCACGGCAACGGCCTTTGATGCTATGAGCTGTCGTGAAAACGGATGAACTACTACTCCTACTACTACATAATGATTACAGTTATGGGTTGACCGAAGGTCGACGTCAACGGTGATAGTAGCCACAAGATCGTAAGCTGGATAATAAAATTAAATCTGTAAGTAAAGTATCCCACATTTCACAAGTGAGACGTGGGGGAGGCACTCATTTCCTTTCTTTAGGCCCTTGAGCCGGCAGTGGACGAATCCCAAGATCCTGGACACGGGGCCAGTGCATTGCAGGACTTGCCGTTTACTTCCCTGCAAATAATACTGCTTTCTGATACAGTCACGATGTGCGCAACAACTTGTTCAGGGTCGTTACACGGAGTCGAACCCGCAACCGGATGATCACTGACCAAAGGCGTTACCGATAGACCACCGTGCGGCACAAGAATAAACATGCGCCAGAATTACAGCAATTTCTTGACCCATCTCACGAACTCGTCACGAACAGGTCTTTAACTCGAAAATGAAAACATTCCTCTTCCACAAATCCTATCCTGACTCCTCCTATTCCCATTATCGCTCTCGCCGCTCCAAATCTAAACACCAGACACCGTACCCGTCTGACTGTCTGCCTGCCCTGACCATAAGATCTTCACCTGGAACCAAATCTGACCAAAGCTGCCTCACCGATTCTGTTTTGACTGGGTACCTGCGAACACCTGGTTCTGCCAATTTGGTGTCTTTTGGCCCTGTAGAAATCTCGAGATTATAAATTATGATTACTAAGTATGTACGACATTGTACGTATGTATGTATTTATGTAAGTATGTATGTATGTGTATGTATTTAGGTAAATAAAATATGTATTTAGATAAATTTGACGTATGTATGCAGAAATGTATGTAGGCATGCCTGTATGTGTGTATGAATGTATGTATGTATGCTTGTATGTATTATATATGTATGTATGTATGTATGCATGTATTATATACGTATGTATGTATGTATGCATGTATGTATTATATATGTATGTATGCACGTATGCATCTGTGTTTTAATAGGCCTATATACGTATATACATGTACAGTATATATGTATGAATATGGGTAAATAAACGTAAATGTAGGACCACACTTCCACGTATATTTACATGCATGCGTAAGAATGTATGTAAATATTGAATGTATCTATCTATGCAAGTATGTACGTATCGACGGATGCTTGCGTGCAAGTAAATTTGTTTGATTACCTAAATAAGCAGAAGTCTGATTGCGTTCAAAAACAACATTATGGTCGTGAGGCAAGGTAGAGATTTTGGACAGAGCGCTCTGCTAATATGTAGGTCACGGTAGCCGATTGGACAGAGCTCGTCTTGTATGTAGGTCACGGTAATCGATTGGTCACAGCTCGGCTTGTACGTGGGTACGATAGTCGATTGGTTAGAGCTCGGTTTGAATGTAGGTCACAATAGCCGATTGGATAGAGAGCTCAGCTTGTATGTAGGTCACGGTAGCCGATTGGACAGAGCTCGTCTTGTATGCAGGTCACGGTAATCGATTGGTCACAGCTCGGCTTGTACGTGGGTACGATAGTCGATTGGTTAGAGCTCGGTTTGAATGTAGGTCACGATAGCCGATTGGATAGAGCGCTCAGCTTGTATGTAGGTCACGGTAGCCGACTGGATAGAGAGGTCGGTTTTGTAACGCGGAAAGTACTGGTTCAAGCCTCCTCACATTAGACGGTTAATCGTAATCGTACCCAGGAATTTCTGCAGCGCCCCACGAGGACCAGCTTATTCAGAGGCGCCATTGGGGGACCTTGAGTAAGTCCGTTGCGCACAATTGCTTCGCGCCTCAGACCTTGCTCGTGTAAAAAACGCAAATTATGATACTGATATCGATAATGATAGCAATGATACTGATATCGATAATGATAGCAATGATACTGATACTGATAACAGTAACAGCAACAGCTATAGCAATAATAATAATAATAATAATAATAATAATAATAATAATAATAATAATAATAACAATAATAATAATATTATTATTATTAGTATTATTATTAACAATAAGAATAATAATAACAACAATAACAGTAACAATAATAGTAATAGTAAGAGGAAGAGGAACAACAACAACAAAAATAATGACCACAGGCCACATGAACAACACTAGTGTCTGCACTTAGGAGACATTTCTTCGAGAGTGACTCATGGTGGCTAAATCGCAGCGGCAGGCGGCAGGAACCCGAACGAAGACCAACTATAAGGTCTATAAACAACGCTTACTCAGCTTATAATCGATTTGTAAACAACGCTCACAGATCCTCCCCCTCCCACAAGAACAGATTGTTCAGCAAAAGAGGATCGTAATGTAAATCATTCAAACCAAACATTTATATAGCGCCCCCTGTGGACTCACTTCCATTTGCTTTGCACAGGGCTACACGTGATATAGACACACACATATACACACATACACACCTATACACACATACAGACTGACAGACAGATATAAATACGTACAAGTACACACATACATACACACATACATACATAGACACATATATACACACATATATACCTATATATATATATAGACAGACAGACAGGCATGCACACGTAAAAACGCACACATAACTGCAAAAAAATTGAAACAACAGTCCCCCACCCAACAGGCAGCATTGGGCATCAAGTGTCAGCAGCTTCATTTTTTAAGACTAGGGAAACGAGGGTGCGGGTGCCTCATCCCTCACCACCTGATCTTCCCTACGCCAGTACCCAGTAGGTTTATTCCGAGTCTGCGAATGGATCATAAATATTAATATCTTTCAGTCATGGCAACGATTTGAACTTCGGACCTATCGGTTGAGAGTTCAGTACGCTAGACTCTCCGCCCCTGGCTAAGCTGAACAAATTCCGGTGTATAATGCGAGATCGGTTCCGGGGGAGAACAGTTCCGACTCCGCCCACTTTTGTGACCAAGGCACGACACGGGCGAAGCGAAATTTAAAGTATGCTATTGTCTTATAAGGAAAATTTAATGTTAAACAGCATCTCAGTAGATGGAAAAACAGAAGCCTATTGTTCACCCAAGAAATCTGTACTTATGCACTCCTAATTAGAACAAAACACTTGTTTGACGAACGAACTGGGAACAAACTGTTACCTGACGTCATCGGTCACGTGAACCAATAGAATATTTTTTCGGAACCGTTGTCGACCCGGGAAGCGATCACGTGAACCAATCAGAATATTTTTTCGGAACCGTTTTCGACCGGGAAGCGATCACGTGAACCAATCAGAATAATACATTACACAATTCAAAACAAATGTCCAGTTAAATCTTGCGTAAAACTCATTCACTGTGAATTAATTCAGACAAAAAAGTCCGAGAAAAACCGAAGATAATGCGGCGGAGGAAATGGACGATGAAATTTTTGTCTCTGCCGAACGAAAGACTTCTTCACCGTCAAACAAATATCGAACAGATCTAAGCCCAGCGACCATTAATCCTAATTTATCGGGGTTTGATCAGGATTAACGGTTTAGTTGCGATCCTTTCCAATTTCCTCATTTCTCTTCACTATACGGTCTTTCCTCAGAGGAGCTGGAGATGTCTGTGGAGTATTTGTACAGTTTTAAAGGAACCTAGCTAAACCATTCTTCTTTTTCCCTCTGGCTGGAATCAATCCCTCCTGGGTATAGGGTCAGCCACAGGAATCCTTCTTTTCTATTTGTTTCTATCTCCAGTTTCTTCTTTCTTCAGCCTGAGAAGCTTTAGGTCTTCCTAAACCATGACTGTATTAAAACAGTCTTAAAGGAACCTTGCTAAACCGTTACTGTCTTAAAAACAGAACCTCGCCACACCATGACTGTATATTGAAACAGTTTTTTTTAAAAAAAAACCTAGCTAAACCCAGACTGTATACTAAAACAATTTTAAAAGAACCTTGCTAAACCAAGACTGTATTGACCAGTATTGAAGAAACCTCGCTAAACCCCAAAGCCCTGCTCCTCTCTCTTCAGTCCGCAAGTGCATGTATTATTGATCCAGAGTCTACCCCAAGGGCCCCGTCTGATTGGTCCATCAATCAATAAAAACCTGTGGGGTCCTTGCAGCCGCGTTTCATCCCACGCCAGACTGTACATGCCGACAGACGTTTGACAGACATGTGACGGCTATTAAATCGAAGTGACAGCAATTGAGAGAACCTGTGACGGGAACCTTTGACATGGCAGACATTTTAATAGGCAGTTGTCTGATCCCCGAGGAAGAACAACTGATACTTTAGTTCAATTATTATTGTAAGTTTCTCTTCGTGGGGGAGGCGAAGGGGTGTCAACAATCATTCATGGTGATACACTTGAAAGTAATCTCTAGCACGAGCAGACACCAGAGGGATTAGAAGGCTTGCAGACACATGTGAAAACGGAAACGTACTGCAAAATTGTAGCATTTGTAACTTTTGCGCAAATATTTACGCAAAGCATCTACTTTTCAGTTTGTTAAATTGTTTAATTTTTCTTCCTTGTATCCGTATTTCATAAATTTTTTTTCTTACTAAACCACGCAAAATAAAGTCTATATGTAGTAACTGCTAATCAAGTTCAGTCACTGTAACTCACAGCCCGAAACTTCTGCCTGGCTGACCAAAAGCCACGTATGGAAAGCTCATTGTCTCGTATCAAAGCCAGAGAGTGAAGTGGCCTTTTAAATCAAATGCACCCAATAGTCTGGCAGCAAATCATGATGGATATGCTTTGAAGTTCGTCCTCTATAACCGTAAGAGCCCCAACCACACTAGAATGTGAGCAGACAATTTAAGAGTGCGGAATGAGCCACACATTGTCTCTCCTCTTACCAGTCATTACTTTTAGGAGTGCAGAATTAGCCACATTAGCTTATGCCGCAATCCGACTTTAGCTTTAATGGCTACTGATTAATGGCTAGTGCGCATGAGAAAGTAACGCTGGGACTTGGGATGCCATAAAACACAACGAACTCCGGGCAAATCAGAAATTAATATTTCATAGTCATCGATACCGAACGCGAAGGATCGCAGCTGGCCAAATCGCAGCAGAGACGCCAGACTTAAAATGATTCATTTTCGTCGAAACGACACCAGATACGAGCTTTCGGTGTATCAGGACTTTTACATACCGCCCTTTGAAACCTTAGAAAGGCGCTACATAAATCTCGAATCGAATTCATGTGTGCGTGTACATGAATATTCGTGTAGCGCCTTTTAAAAAAGAAGAGCAATTCCACAAATTTTATTGATATAACATTAACCTTCAATGAATGAATGGGTCGGGTCAGAATCTGTGTGGAAATGTTGGGTCGGGTCGGGTTTGGAAATGTTGGGTCGGGTCGGGTTGGGTCCAAGAGGAAGACAAGGGTATGTAGTGTTAGAGATTTCGTTTTCTTAGCCTCGGCATACAAGAGCACGTGGCCAATCTTCTACCTCGCCGCCTGATCTTCCCTCTGACAGTGTACGGCCGATTTGCTCATTTTATCGCTAGGCGGTGGTGCATTAGTGCTGCAGAAATCTTTAAAAATCTGTCCACACGGGATTCGAACCCGTGACTTGTTTGTTGGAACTCGAGCAAGCTAACCACTAGGCTGCCGTGCGCTCTCAACGTTAGATCACACCAAGCGGCTTTATTCAGCGGCTGTGCTTAGAATAGGCAAACCTATTTATCCGCTGCCTCACCAGACAGCTCAAATGCGCTCAGACTACGCGCCGACTCCCGCCAAGCATACTTAGCCGCGCTCGCCATTGTTCCGAAGTCGATACTCGGCGTTTGCTCGGGGCCTACCCGGTGCCTACTTAGACCACAGCTATCCATGGGTCGGGTCTGGTAAGAGTTTTGTGGAATTTGGCGGGTCCGTTTGTCAGAATTCTAAGACGGTGGGTTGGGTCAGAATTCTATGAAAATTGGTGCGTCGTGTCGGGTCGGAATTTAATGGAAGTCAGTGGGTTAGGACGGGTCAGAATTTTATGGAATTTGATGGGTTGGATCAGGTCAGAAGCTTATGGAAGTCAGCGAGTTAGGACGGATCAGAATTTTACGGAATTTCGTGAACTGGGTCTGATCAGAATTTTATCGAATTTGGTTAGCTGGGTCGGGTCAGAATTTTATGGAGGTTAAGAAGGTTTCATAATGAATAGTTTATGGTAATGATGCAATAAACTAAAAAAAAGAAATCACCTCTAATCTTAGTAACTAAACAAAGCCTACGCAATGCTTTTAAGGCAGAGATTTCAGTCTGAATAAACAGTTCGATTTAATGTAAATTTTGATGAGTATCGTTTTTATTGGTTCAACATTAACCTTCAATGAATGAATGGGTCGGGTCAGAATTTGTGCGAAAATGATGGGTCGGGTCGTGTTGGGTCTAGAGTATGATGGGTCAGGTCGGGTCGGGTCAATAAAGTGACCCCGGATATCTCTGACGAAGATAAGCTCGCCACGAGTTCCTCAGTCGATACTCGGCGATTGTTCGGTGCATACTCGGTGCGAACAAGGAATGCGCCTTACGCCTGGATGGGAGCAGACAGCGGGCTAAATATATCGGCTTAAAAACAACGCCTATCAGACAGACTGTCGACCTAAGAAGCGCGAGCTCAAGAGGCCTGCTAGTTGGATGTAGAAAGTAGGCAGCCACACTCATCCTCCTCTAACTGTTCCTCCTTTTCGTCCTCTTCCTGTCTGCTTCTCCTTCCTTCTCCTCCAACTCTTCTTCCTCCTCATCTACCTCATCTTTGCGTTCTTCTTCCTCCTTCTGCACATCTTTTTCTTCTTTGTATCATTCTTCATCTTACTCCTACACTTCTTCCTCTCCTCCTCAACTTCTTCTTCTCCTCCACCTCTTCCTCCACTTCTTCCTCTCATCCTCTTCCACCCGCTCATCCTCCCAGTTTTTCTCTCTACCTTCAATTCTTCCTCCTCTTCCTCGCTTCCTCCTCTTCCACCCGCTACTCCCCAATTTACTCTCTTCCTCCATTTCTTTTACTTCCTCCTCCCCTCCTATTGCTCTTCCTCCTCCGTCTGATGTCTTCGGCCCTGGGTTGTTACAAGAGATCCCAAACCCACTCCTCCGATCATCCGACGGCCATCAAGAAGGACCTCAACAAAAGCTGCAGGGACCCAAGACACACGGCAAAACGGCAGACAGACCAACCAGGACACATCTATACACACACACACACACACACACACACACACACACACACACACACACAACCACACACACTCACACATACGACCACACACAGCCACACACAATTACACACACACACACATACACACACGCAATCACACACAATTACATACACACAACCACACACACCACACAACTACACACACACAACCACACTCACCACACACAATTACACACACACACGCAACCACACACAATTACACACACACACACGCAACCACACACAACCACACAAACACACACACACACACACACACATGTAACGACGTGGCACGTGGCACATGGCAGTCAAATGGCCGTAAAGCCGGGATAATATTCCAATAAAAAACACAAAATTAAGCTACAATACAAAGTCTTAAAGAAAGAAACAAAAAGGCGACTCGACAAACCTCGAACGACCACACATTCGAGACACAGTCAACACAAAGACAAACGACATAGCGACAGACTAGACAGCTCGAAATTCCCATCGAAGAAACGAAGACAAAGGACAGCATGCAAAGGTTACAGTCAAGTGGTTAGCGTGTTAGGCTGTCGATCGTAGTCCGCGGTTCAAATCCCCCAGGGCAGAAATTTTATTCAGAGATTTCGGCCACACTTGGGCCGCTAGCGAACATTGCTACTGACCACTGACCACTGCTGCTGACACTGACCACTGCTACTGACACTGACCACTGCTACTGCCCGTTGCTACTGACACTGACCACTGCTACTGACACTGACCACTGCTACTGCCCGTTGCTACTGACACTGACCACTGCTACTGACACTGACCACTGCTGCTGTCACTGACCACTGCTACTGACACTGCCCAGATGCGCGGATGTATGTTCTCTATAGGGGCCAAGATGGAGTTATGCAAAAGCCACAGTGAAGCAGTTAGTCTTAATAAGGGACTTAAAAGAAATATTAAGAGACTGTTCTCTGCTAAACCAGCTTTCTGTAGCTGTCGTTAATATAAGCGACATTTAACATCAAGGCTACAAAAGTTCAGTGTATCTAGCTAAAAGGCAATTAGAAAGGAAACCTTCGTAGCCGAAGATCGCTTAATGAATCCGCTAAATTAACCCAATAAATCTCCCCACAGTGCACTCATTCAACCTGTATCGCTCGGATTAGTCAGACTGATGACCTCATTGCCCGGACGGGGCCCCCAATTCCAATCAGCCCGGTCACTTTTATGGCCGTCGAACTACACACTTAGCGACCCCGGCCCAGGGCCAGATGTCGACCGCTAATGTCGATTTCAAACCATTTGTCAGAAGCCAAGGTGGCCTCGAGCTGTGACCAAGGAATGTTTCCGTCATTAGGTGGCAAAATTACTCAGTTAGGATAAGATAAAACGCAGAGATCGCCCCAAGTACAACCTTAACTCCGCCACTGCCTTTATTTGTGTAGTGCCAGTCCCAAGCCTGGATAAAGGAGGAGGGCGACGTCAACGGCCTTTGATGCCATAAGATGTCGTTAAGCTGAGGAACTACTACTAATCCCCAGGAAACTCCGGGGCTGCCTTTATTTGGGGGTTGGTGCCAGTCCCAAGCCTGGATAAAGGAGGAGGGCGACGTCAACGGCCTTTGATGCCATAAGATGCCGTTAAACACTGGAACTATTACTACTACTACTAAGTGCAACCTTGACTGTTGGTAGATTGCAAGAAGCGCCGGTTCTTCGCCAGAGACCTGGGTTCGAACCCTGGACCCGACATGTGAAATCGACATAACGCTGACCACGTTGGTTTCACATGAAGCACCATAAATTCGGAATTCATTAAGCGCCTACGATTCCTCGCTCAGCTAATGGACATATGGCGTGTTAACAAATGTCTTACTTACTTACTAGCACCACTTCGTAATGACTAAGCATCAGTCGATGGCGCTGGTCAAATCTGAGTAGGTTCGAACCCGTACTCTACGCGTTACAAGCCGAGCCACCTAACCAATCGGCTATCATACCCAATTATCGATTGATGTCCAGATAACGGCGCTATAGAATTCATTAGATTAGAACAACTGGATTTAGACTGGGCTCCATCGCATTACGAATCATAACTACGGCTGCATCTGAAGCAGCCACCCATTAACAAACAACAATTTTGAAAATAATAATATAATAATGATAACAGCAACAACAATAATAATAATACAATTTATGTAGCGCCGTAACACAACCGAGGTCGAAAAAAGGGCGCTATGCATTCACCATTTACGCCGTGTGTATTATTATTGAGGCGCTACTGAAGTCATTAGAATAGACTGCAAAGGCCAAGGGAAGATTCAGCCAGTGTGGCTTTTGGCTGCCTGAGTCGCCCCCTAGAAGAGTAACGTAGTGCAACGTAATGGCACATTTATATGGCGCCAACTGTCAAAACAATGAAGCGATCGGTGACTCACTCGAGGGCGGCACCAAGTTAAGGTGGGCATTAGATAAGTCATAAAACACATAACAGTAACACTGGCGGAATTTCCCTGACAGCCAGCCAGGCATACACGCATGCATATGCAGAGATATAGACAGATATACATAATAACAGACAGAGCAAGCCGAGCCAGACAAGCAGCCAGACTTACAGATAGACAGTAAGACATATATACAGACACACAGACAGACAAAGACACACAGACAGACACACACACAGATAGACGCATATGCAGAGATACAGACAGAGACACAATTACAGGCAGAGCAAACATAGTCAGACAAGTAGCCAGACTCACAAATAGTAAGACATATATACAGACACACAGACAGACAGACACACACCCACAAACGCATATGCAGAGATACAGACAGACACAATTACAGACAAGCAAGCACAGCCAGACAAGCGGCCAGACCTACAGACAGACAGAGGCACGTTAGCCTATTGGTTACAAAAACCCAGAGAGTAGGGGTTCGAGCCTCCTCCCCTGAGACGGTTACTGTGCAGGGACCTTGAACAAGCCTTTCACTCACAACTGCACACTGCCAACGATTGACGCTTAATTATTAGACAATGGCGCTTAATAAATGCAGAAATAATAATAAAGAGGAATAGGCAGACAGAGTTGTAGACAGGCAAACACAGCTAGGCAGAGAGAGAGAGAGAGAGAGAGAGAGAGAGAGAGAGAGAGACAGAGTCATGCAGACAGACAGGCAAGTAGACATAGAAATAGGGAGACCGACATGCAGAGGAAAGACTGACTCAGCCGTGCCTCAAAATGGCCGAAGGTAACGAGGGCGTGGGAGAATACGTTGACATATGATCGAGAGAATCAAACGATAAATATGATGATGCGATGGATCACCGTCAGGTGACTAAAGTGTTAATGTACACGTTTTCCACAGCGACCGTAAAACCTCTATCCTGTTCATTTTTCAATGAACTGATAGGGTGAGATCCTTCACCACAGCTGCCCGTATCAATGGGCGCCATTCATTTTGTGTTAGTATTCAGTGTTTAACGACATCTTGTGGCTGCCAGGGCCTTTATTTCAACCTTCGCTAAAATTTTCAGAGAATCCAATCGATCAAACGAAATTGACGAATATATAGCCTCGGTAAAATGCGATTTAAAGGTGTCTTATAAGCTGAAACTTGTATTTCTACTACTGTATAAATAAATAAATAAATAAAATAAATAAATATTCAGTGTTTGACGACATCTTGTGACTGCAATGGGTAAAAAAAGAACGTAACTACCGACTTGACGAAACTAACAAGTATATAACGTCCGGAAAATGCGATATAAGGGTGTTTAAACACGGCCAAATATTTAATTTTATTATTCAGTGTTTAACACCTTGTGATTGCCAGAGCCGTTGATATCGACCTTTCTTTATCTTACGTTTTAGTTCCGCTCCGCTCCTTCACAAGCAATAATCGGATATTTTTATTATTAATAATGCTCAGTTTAACGACATCTGGTGCCAGAATGGGCGGTTTACGTCATATAAATCAGCAATTTGACAAACAATCTACACATTAAACTACACAGTTAGTTGAAACAGCTGCTCTTAAAACTACACAAAGAGCTAACATCACTGGACTGCAATTTCAGTTACCAAGTATGTGAAGGAATTTTATACAGTACACAAACATAAGATAAATCGTAATTTGCCATACTAATCCGTAGTTCCATACTGATATTCAATGAACAGGTATAATGTATTAGTAGGGCATGAACACAACGCAACATATTCACAAATGTATGGCTTATACGTCAACGCATACTGATAGCTATTCAGTATGGCCAGACAGTTTCACTCCGCTTATGACATTCAATGCACATCGGAGATCAGACACAGTTCAATCGCTTATTGTCACCATATGATACAAAGAACGTTGACGACATTTCAGAGAATGCATTTAGTATTTAACGTACTTGTTAAAGAATGTCTGCATTATTTTTTTGGAAATGTCTTATCATTACTTAATAAAAACAATTAGAAATAGCTAAAATTATACTATTATATATTGATATATACAGAAATACAAACTTCTTAATTACCAACATGTAATATAACATTTTGGGACAATACTGAAGCTTTCATCCATATAGATCACAGTTCATTTATAATACAATCAACTATTGCCTTGTATTTGTTTCAGAGGCATAAGGTTAGACAATCACTCGTCTTTATTATACTAGTACATGAAAACCTTTTCAAAGATATTGTATTTCAAACAATACATTTACAATAGCAGAGATAGCCCAATATTTAAAGCTCTTCTATTTATGGCTAAGCGAAGATTATCTTATTTCTCTTCAATAATTTGCAAATGTATAGCATCTGTATAGAAGCACAATACTCAAACAACCAATAGCCAACACATATAATAAGATAAATCAGATTCTTGTCTAACGCTTGGTATAAATGTGAAGATAGAACACACCATAAATAACGAAACTTGCGACTATATAGCGTCGGCGAAAAGCAATTTAAAGGTGTCTAAGCACAACCTACTATTTGTAAAATGTAAATAAAAATGTACACGTTTTCTATATCGACCGTATGGCCTCGACCCTGCTCATTATTCAATGAATTAATCGGGTGAGATCCTTCACCACCGCTGCCCATTTGAATGGGCGCCACCCCATTTAAGGTCCCCGTTTACGAACCGTGGTAGCCCGAGATTCATATCTGAAATAAGTCACTATCGGTATGCGAACCGGCATCCTGACTAAACCCTTCAGGCTGCGTGTTGACGAAAATGACCTCGAGCGGGGTGCACGACAGTCTAGCGGTTTGTATGTTGGACTGTCAGCTGAGAGGTGGGGGTTCAAACCCCGCCGAGGCAGAATTTTGTCTCTGCTCCTCTTGTACCCTTAGCGAACTCTGCTATAATGAGCACATTGACCGCACACCGTCAGTGAGAAGATCAGGCGGCGAGGGAGAGGACTGGCTACCCGCCATCATATGCCGAGGCTGAGAAATGAAGTCGCTAACACTTCATGCCCATCGCTACCTCTCGGGTCCCCACCTCCTCCTCTTCGTCGTCGTCCTCATCCTTCTTCATACCATACAATACATGAAATTATCGAGCAGTGGCACCTGTCGAAAGGGATGAACTCTTTCCCAGTGCTCCAGATAAGTTCTCAGACCGTTCAGCTGTTGTCTATCTTTCACCGGGGATACTCTGTCTGTCTGTCTCTGGCTGTGTGTCTGTCTGTGTCTGTCTTTCTGTCTCAGTCTCTCTCCCTGTGTCTGTCTGGGTCTCTCTCCCTGTGTCTGTGTGTCTGTCTGTCTGTCTGTCTTTCTGTCTGTCTGTCTGTCTGTCTCGCTCTCTTTATCTCTCTCCATGAAGGCTTGCCGTGGAAGGGGAAGAGTCGGACTGACACCTTTGTTGATTAACAAGAAAGATGAACTTGTTTTGGGAGGAATGCCCGCTCCTCCTACTCATCCAGGGCTCCTCCTCCTCTTCTTCTCCTCCTCTTCCTCCCATGTCTCCTCTCTCTTCCCCTCTTAACTCCTGCTTCTGATGCTTCAGACGTTTCCGTCTGCAATTATTGCATTTCAGAGAACCAATAAATCAGCTACACAAATGTATGTATGTATGTATGTATGTATGTATGTATGTATCACTAAACTTGTATAGCGCCTTTTAAGTAACTCACGCAGGCGCAGCAGCACGGCTACCTAATGGTCTCTACAGAAGAACGCCTTGAGCCGGGCAGAAAATGTTTCCTGGACTGTTGAACAGGCAAAAGATCGGATGTCTGGTGGAAGAATGTTCCAGAGAGAAGTGCTATAAAACTGTCGACCGAGACCACATAATAGCTAACGAAACGAGATCACTATTTTATCTACAAAATAACTGTTTGATTTCCTTTTTACCCCTCTTACAATTTTTATTCATGAAATACAATACAGTCTCATTGGGACTCTTTTGGGGAACTTGCCATTTCATTCATGCATGAGGCCCCAAGCCCAACTTCACCCATAAAATGCAGCATTAGACTAATTAATTTATTTAAGGCATATGCTGCATATAATCATAATATAAACAATAATAACAATATTAATAGTAATAACAGTTATTGTTTTACTTAATTTCTGCCCTGGGGGCCTCGCCCGCTGAAACCAGAGGGGCCCATGTGCCATGTTGTCAATGGCCAGCCCGCCACTGAATATAGACGGTTACAAAATAGAGGCCTTTAAAATACCGACAAGTATTGAAACTTTACAGTTATCTTCAGATTTAACGAAACTAACGACTAAATAGCTTCGGAAAAACACGATTTAAAGGTGTCTAAGGTATTTCGTGTAACGGTATTTCATGCTGTGTGTGTGCGTGTGTGAATACTTGTTTGCGTGAGTGCATGCACGTATGTGTGTACGTATGCACACACACACACACATTATATATATATATATATAATATCCGTACATGACCGCAATGCTTGCAGATCGAGACGCCTTCTGAATATTGACCTGATTGTGGGTTGGTTTTGGCGCGCCATCGGCTGAAACCTTATGCATTAGACATTATTATTATTATTGCTAGTAGTAGTAATAGTAGTATAGAAGTAAGTATGTATGCATGCATGCATGTACTGAACAGTAGTATGGCATCTTACAAGAACTCTAAAAGGCGCTGCTGTGTGCGTGTGCGTGCATGCGTGTGTGTGCGCGTGTGAGAGATACAAAGAGACAAAGAGAGACAGAGAGAGACAGAGAGAGACAGAGAGAGACAGAGACAGACAGAGACAGACAGAGACAGACAGAGACAGACAGAGACAGACAGAGACAGACAGAGACAGACAGAGACAGACAGAGAGACAGAGAGAGAGAGAGAGAGAGAGAGACAGAGAGAGAGAGTTTTCTACCGATTTCTACTGTATCTTTGGGACTATGGGTAGGCTGCAACCAGCAGGATATTCAGAGTGCGGGGCAAGGGACAGGAACCGAAATGGGAAGATCATCATCCGTTAAGGCACACCCAGCCAATTAGAATACAGGCGATCGCGCTAGGGGTCGTAAAAATGTCAGCATCGAGCCAACGACGCCAAGTACCTATAGGTCTCCTCCAGCCGAAACGATTCCTCTTTGGAACTGAGCACGGAGGGGGGCAAATCCACCGCGGCGGATCTTTTGAAGTTGTTAGCGGCATCATTTCATACCCCCCTTGACACCGTGACGGATAGCGA
Source organism: Norana najaformis (assembly GCA_964023275.1). Lineage (NCBI taxonomy): Eukaryota > Metazoa > Annelida > Clitellata > Crassiclitellata > Hormogastridae > Norana > Norana najaformis. Next base: position 24,937,193 of record OZ029924.1, read on the forward strand.
GCTCGGATTTCCGTAACACGTGGGAAGATACCGCGCCGTATGATACCGTCCGGTCCCCATGGCCGAGTCCATGACTTCCATAGATAAGACAGCTGTTCTTTGATCTGGTCGGCGGCTGAGAGGGAAGGGATGATATGGGATGAAGATGAACTATGCCCGGTCTCTTCGGGAGACATCTTGACGGAAGATTCCAGATGGGTAACTTAATATGGTTCGGTGGTAGATTGGTTCAGCGCTTGGAGCGAACGTCCAATCTCTCTAATCGAGACAGTGGTGTGGAGGGAATTCGAGCAAGGAAGGGCAGCGTACAGTAATGCGACGTTATTTATTGCACGTCTTGTAAAATAAGCTTCACAGCCTGGGGTTAATGCAAGACTTTCTCAGAGCACAACTGTTCAGTGCTAATGATTGGTGGCCTGTCATGAGATAAAGGTAATTTAAAAACTAAAGATGTTTCTGTAAATGCAAGCATGTATGTATGTAACTAAGTATGTATCTATGTGTGTATCTATGTATGTATGTATCTATGTGTATGTATGTATGTATTTGTATGTATATATGTATATATGTATGTTTGTATCTATGTATGTATCTACGTGTATGTATGTATGTATGTATGAATGTATCTATGTATGTATCTACGTGTGTATGTATGTATGTACGTACGTATCTATGTATGTATGCATCTGTGTATGTACGTATGTATGTATGTATGTATGTATGCATGTATGTATGAACGTATCTATGTATGTATGTATCCATGTACGCATGTATCACAGTACCGGAGACCGCTCTATATATTTTGGGCTATTTTGGGTGTGGATATCGGCCCGGCTTCTGCCTACTATGATTGGTTGTAGTTGCAGCTAAGACTGTTTGCAAATATCAATTAAGCGTAACTTCGCCACTGCCTATAGTCAGGCGGTGCCAGTCCCAAGCTTGGATAAAGGAGGAGGGAGACGTCAACGGCCTTTGACGCCATAAAATGTCGTTAAACATTGGAACTACTACTACAATTAAGCGTTATCCAATATTTACAAAGCCGAATTAACCCTAACCCTAACTTTAACCCTAACCCGTATTTAACAATCAGCATTAGAATCCATGTTTATTCAATTAAATCAATGACTGGACACTTACAGAATCCACGCCTCTAATTAACGTCATCTAAGTGGGTGAGGCCAGAAAGTACCTCTCAAAACAAAGCCTTCGTGCCAGCGCCTGTTATATATCTCACAAGTGCGCTAAAAACGGGTGCCTAACAGATCGAAAAAAGGTGTGATTTCACACGAGTTGAAGTGTCTCTCGCAACTGACCATATTTTCAGGGAAAGATTGCTCAAGAACTAAATATATGTGCAATATAGGTATCAGTACACTTAATATAGCGCCTCAAATCAACCCAAAATAAGTTATTATACGTTATTCTTATTTTTAACGCAAAAGTATGAAATCCCAATCAGTGTATTTTTTTCAGGGTGAAAAGGCGCCAATACAATGACTGGGGTGATGCAGTAACAAAAGCTTCCCTACATTCCTTCCATCCCTGCTATGCTAACTGGAGAGGTCAAATCCAATGAGAAAGGACCTAACTCTGAAGAATCTTAAGTGGGGCACGGTAGTCGATTGGTTATAGCGTTCGGCTTGTATGTAGGTCACGGTAGTCGATTGGTTAGAGCGCACGGCTTGTATGTAGGTCACGGTAGCCGATTGGTTAGAGCGCTCGGCTTGTATGTAGGTCACGATAGCCGACTGGTTAGAGCGTTCGGCTTGTAATGTAATGTAATGTAACAAACACTTATATAGCGCTCTTCAAGTACCTCTCAAATGCGCTGTAACGCGGACAGTACGGGTTCGAGCCTACCCTGAGACGATTACTATGTAGGGACATTGAGCAAGTGATTCACTCACAATTGCTCAGCACCATCGATTGATGATTAGTCATTAGACAGTGGCGCTCAATAAAGGCAGAAATAATAATAACAACCTTAAGTAATGTAGTTCAATACAGCTCCATTTAAAGGCAAATTCTCAGTGGCGGTTCCAGGATTGCTTGCGTGGGGAAGCGCCTTCCACAGAGGCCCCATATTCTGGAAGTCTGGATACCACCCTATGCCTATAGCTAAACTCCCCCAGAACTGCGACTGTTATCTGATCCGTAATACAATCTCAACTATGCCCCACCGCTTGTAATTTCTGCCTTGGGCTTTCACTGAAAACTGAACACATTCCTCTTTCACAGATCCCATCCTGACTCCTCTTCTTCCTCTTACCCCTCTTTCCGCTCCAATCCCAAACATCACCCACCGTAGCTGTCACGCTGTCTCTCTGCCTGACTCTTGGAACTTGACCTGGAACCGAACATTTGCCTATCGATTTTATTTTGAATGAGCGCCTGTGAATAAGCTGGTCCCCGTGATGTGGCTTTCGTTGGGCGCTGCAGAAATCTCGGGATTACGATTACGAATAAATCCACCACTAATAAAACCCCATTCAAATCAGCACAGATAAAAAAAATCGGTTCACATGAAAAACCAAACCGGATCAGACCGCCTCCGAAGCTGCTAATGGGTTTATTTGGCCGCAAAAGCCTTACAACACAAAAGCTATAAACGACGGTGATCGCATTTAAAAGGAGCATCAATAGAGCGACGCCGACCCAAAGAAACTCGCTGAGAACGAAAACAAGACCCGGATGAAAATGATTCGCAGGTTCAAAATGGGTTTACTCTGTCGCTAAAAGACACAGCATTCAGACAACATTGACGCGTTCTCAACTCAATCGAGCGTTTCTTTTCGCTACACAAATGCCTCCTCGCTGCGTTCAAATGCGGAAATCAAACAGATCCGTGCAATCCGCAACACTGGACAACCCTAGCGAACTGGACTATTGGTCCGAATGGACTTTGGTTCAACGGCGAGTCTCTACGGCTCCCAGATCTGTCGCAGTTGAATGGAAACGTTTCCCCTCTTTAATGTTTCCCCTCTTTCACTGTCGCCGGACCCACTGCGTGGAACAGTCTTCCTGAGAATGTGACGAATGCCCCATCCCTGGACACATTCAAGTCACGACTCAAGACACATCTTTTTAGGATATCTTATGACTGCAGTTGAATGTTGAACCCTTCTACAGCGCCCTTTTCTTCGGCCTCGGCTGTGCTACGGCGCTATATAAATTGTCTTATTATTATTATTAATGCTTCCGGCGTTAAATACGCTGACAACTGCTTCAATGTTTTCTGTTTCGAAGTCCGGTGTAGTGCGAGATAGTTTCCGAAACGGAAACGGTTCCCACTCCGCCCACTTTTCTTGCCAAGTCACGACATAGTGAAACGAATTTTAAAGTATTCTGCAGTCCTGATTGCAAAATTAATCCTAAACAGTATCTCAGCAGGCGGAAAATAGAAGCCATACCATTCACAAAAGCATCTGCATTTATGCAGTCGCGATTCGGACAATACTTTATTTGACGAACGAAGTGGCAATAGACTGGTACCTGACGTCATCGGTCACGTGAACCAATCAAGTTTCGCCCCGGAACTGATTTCGCACTACACAAGCCGCAGTCCTCAGGCTCAACGAGGTAGCCAACGACGACCGGGGGAGTAAATGAGTAGTGACTAGCAAAAATACTAGACTTGACCAATGACGAGAAAGAAAGAAGAACATTTACTCCCACCCATCACGCCCAACTGAAATGGGACGTGGTGGTGTAGTGGTATGGTCGGTGCCTCATAGTCGGAGGGTCGTGGGTTCGAATCTGTCTCAAGCCACTGCATAGCGACCTTGGACAAGTGCTCACCCACAATTGTCTGTGAGGAAGGCAACGGGAATCCACCTCACTCATCTCATCCCCGGGTGGCATAAAGCCAATGGACCTGCCTTCAGGCAAAGAACTCATCATCATCATCATCATCATCATCATCATCATCATCATCATCACCACCACCACCACAACCACCACCACAACCACCACCACCACCACCACCATCACCGCCAAATGGCCGGCGTCCGCAACTGATGGTTACGATGACGTGCAAGGAAGACTTCGCACAGCAATATCGGCAAATGGCTCGCAAAACACGTCAATTCCGACGGATGCTTATATCACCCTCGCCGCAGAAACGAAATGAGTCCGGGGTCATGCGAGGTCAGAACTGGTCAAACAGCGAGCAAAGCGGCCACGTCGGCCGCGTGCAAATCAATTTCGATCGTTGTCGTGTGTGCGAGCGTGAACAGGCATTGAGCAACCCCCAGTTGTTTGCATATCTCCAGATTCTATTGACAGGGCGTCCGAAAGACCGGAAATGACGCAGGCAGCTGGCGGGAAAGCGACCGTTTGCCATAATCGTCTGACACAAAGATGGCTACGCTAACTTCAAATCTCGTCTGTTTCAACTTGCTTAAACACACGCACACACACACACATACTGGCTTTGGCTGGCCATCGCCTGCCTTCCGGTGACCGTGACCTCCTGGATTTTGACTGAACTAATCATAGGCATTGCCATTTCCACTACGGTTTCATTTGAAGCGACAACCAAAACATCGATGAAAATACTGAAACATCAAGTCACGTATCCAAACATACAGAAAAATATTGAAATACTCAAATATTCAAACATAAAAAAATTGAAAAATCAACAAAACTGCCCGAAATATCGACAAAAACACCAATATATCAAGTCTTTCGGGTCAGACTCGTAATCTCGAGATTTCTACAGCGCCCAACGAAAGCTAAGTCGCGGGAACCAGCTTATTCACAGGCGCTCAGTCAAAACGAAACCGATAGGCAAAAGGGTTTGGTTCCAGGTCAAGATCCAGGAGTCAGACGCCTAGATACCTAGGATTCCTCGCTCAGCCAATGGACATATGGCGCATTAACATATGCATTACTTACTTATTTACCTTCGCGATATCAGGATGGGAGTACTTTTGAGCAGTCTTTCTTGAAGTGGTGCTATATAAATATATCAATTACAATTACGCTTACAACTTCCTTTGCCCGCCTGCTTCTGCTGCTTGTTGTCCTTCTCTTCGATCAGTTCACTGAATTGATCTGCTTAAATTGATCTGTTTGATAGAACTGATCGAATCGATCTGTTGGATGGAATTGATCGAATTGATCTGTTTGACAGAATTGATCAAACTTATCTGTTTGACCGAAATGATCTGTTTGATAGAATTTGATCAAATTGATCTGTTTGACCAAAATGATCGAGACGATCTGTTTGATAGAGTTTGATTGAATTGATCAGTTTGACAGAATTGATCAAAATGATCTGTCTCATAGAATCTGATCAAATTGATCTGTTTGATACAATTTGATCAAATTGAACCGTTTGATCGAATTGATCTGTTTGATACAATTTGATCAAATTGAACCGTTTGATCGAATTGATCTGTTTGATACAATTTGATCAAATCGAACCGTTTGATCAAATTGATCTGTTTGATACAATTTGATCAAACTGAACCGTTTGATCGAATTGATCTGTTTGTTCCATGGGACACATAACAGAGCTTTCGCTGTGGTAGATCCGTCACTTTAGACCAGTCTTCCATCTGCTAATCGAGCTCAGGCGGCAGCGGTAGGTAGGACTGATGCTTCCCTTTGCACTAGAACTCATCTATTTCCTCGGGGCTGTGTTGCCGAACACCCCCCAGTTGTTTGTTTCTTTAAGAAGCGCTATAGAAATTGACAAATACAATATCGACAAAAACACCGAAACATGAATCAAAACATCAAAACACACAAATGAAACTGCCTCAACAAGAAAAAACACCGAATCCCGAACGAAACACACCGAAACCCGAACGAAACATACTGAAACCCGAACGAAACATACTGAAACCCGAACGAAACATACTGAAACCCCAACGAAACATACTGAAACCCCAACGAAACATACTGAAACCCCAACGAAACATACTGAAACCCCAACGAAACATACTGAAACCCCAACGAAACATACTGAAACCCCAACGAAACATACTGAAACCCCAACGAAACATACTGAAACACAAACGAAACAAACTGAAACCCGAACAAATATGTTGAAGCATCAGCAAAAGCACAGAACCCAAAATACTAACGAAACCACGGAACCATCGACACAGCTAATCACAGATGGGTTGCTGGTGGGGGTTCCTGTTGCCCGTCGGACTAGGCTAACCTGTTCATTGGAGGGAGGCCGAGGGAGAAACGAGGCAGCCCTGCAACCACCGAGCCAGGTACCACCCAACGCCGGTAACTGAATCCGTGGACTGGTATCACGTAGCGTTTTCTAATCGGCATTCTTTAGACGGTACAGGGTTAGGGTTCACATACACACAAGCACACACACGCTCACATACACACACGCACACACACGCTCACATACACACACGCACGCTCACATACACACACGCACACACACGCTCACATACACACACGCACGCTCACATACACACACGCACACACACGCACGCACACATAAACATACGCACACATACACACACACACACATACACACGCACACATAAACATACACACATACACACACATACACATGCACACACGTATACACACACGCATACACACACGCACACACCTACAACCATGGCATACGAATGTCAGGACTATCACCACACTGATAAGCTACAAAAGTAAACTCCAATCAACATTCAATATCTTTCCTCTTGTGATGTGGAAGAGATGCATAAATTATATATATATATATATATATATATTCCTCTATACGCAAGCGATAGATCATAATGTTAGGCCCTGGATTTTCGGAACCGTTTTTGTCCCAAACGGATCTCGCACTAAACCGGGATCTTGCACTACATTAGGATCTCGCACTACACCGGGATCTCGCACTACACCGGGATCTCGCACTACACCGGGATCTCGCACTGCACCGGGATCTCGCACTACACCGGTAGCTACTGGGCCAACAAGACTCGCACCTGCTGCAGACAAGACTGGCAACCTCTGTTCTATGACTGGCCCCAAATGCACGATTTCCGGGGATTATAATACAGACCCTTCTCGCCTCCGAGATGTGGCTACGACGTCAACCGCCACCCAACGCAGCAGACTAAAGTTTTAGGTGTCTGGTCCTTCTTCAACTAATCCCAGTAACAATCTAGAATCAACGAGGAACGCCCCACACAATCAGCTCCTAATGGTCAACATCTAACGCATAATCAATAACCTACTGACTGCAGCAAACGATAGGCTCCATCTTAATCTGGGCCCAAGGTGGCTAACTCCCTCTGTGGCCTACTGGGTCCGTATATATTACATATATATATATATATACACATATATACATATATATACACACACATAAGGGAGGGAGGGTGAACAGAGGCAAAGAGGGAGAGAGGGAGAGAGAGAAATAGAAATAGAAAGAGACAGAGACAAAGAGAGGGGGCCCATAAACAATAATTGCGCTTTCATGTGTATATATACATAAACGCGCTATATATATAGCAATTAAACATGCATGTATGTATATATATATATACATATGTATGCCTCTGTATGCAGAAGAAACACTTCACAGATGTGCATAAGTAGTGTAAAAACACACACCTACACAAATGTTTACATAAGCCTTTAGATTACACCACTATAACTGTAATCTACCGGGTATCTTATGGGCACACACACACGCACACACACAAAAACACACACGCACGCACGCACAAAAACACACACGTGTGTATATATATATGCTCAAGTGGTGTAAACAATTGATTATATATATATATATATATATATATATATATATATATATATATATATATATATACAATGCACAAATATAACATGGCTTCTTAGAACACTGGGCTGACTTCATGGAAAGCCACTCAACCCAAATTAGGAAGAGACCCACCACCAACATCCCAGGGCACACCCTTTGCTCCCTGATCAAGATACCAGGATCGTTCGTGATCAGATATGTAACTGGATTCGATCTGATATGAAACACACTCATTCTCTTCAGCCCAGTTAGAAACTTGAATGCAAAGACTACAGTTTTAAACGTAATCTTATTTCTGAATTTATTAGGCGCCACTATCTGATAACTTTGCATCAATCGATGGCGCCAAGCAACTGTGAGTGAAGGACCTGCTTAAGGTCCCTACACAGTAACTGGCTCAGGGGAGAAGGCTCGAACCCATGCTCTCTGCATTGTAATCAGTACACTCTATCCACTAGGCTACCGTAATGTACGAAGACAACACACACTAATGTGTTTATAGCATTGTAATTGTAATCGTAAACTCGAGATTTCCACAGCACCCAACGAAAGCTAAGTTGCGGGAACCAGCTTATTTACAGGCGCTCAGTCAAAATAAAAAACATCGATAGGCAGGAAGGGTTCGGTTCCAAGTCAAGATCCAAGAGTCTGGCGCTTGTAAATCTACCTAATTGTCTGGAAATACACCACGTTCACTTCTTTTGTTCTACAACCTTAAAGGTAGCCTATGGCAACAGGATTTAATGCGTTCAGCGCGCTCACAGACCTAATTGTCTGGTAATAAAGAAGAGCCATTGCTCCCTTTCCAAGTAATGTCTGGTACTGCAGGCACTAATGTGATCAGAACGCTCACAAACATTAACTGTGTCATAATAAGGCACAAGAATTGTGACCTGTAGCCAGACAGCATGCGGCATTTTGAAGTAATTTGACAAAATTGTCTGAGCCACACTAAAGTGTATGCTCTTAACAGACATTATTTTCAAGAGTAATTATTGTATTGTCTGCATTTATTAAGCGCCACTATCTAATGACTTAGCATCAATCGATGGCGCTGAGCAATTGCGAGTGAAGGACTTGCTCAAGGTCCCTACACAGTAACCATCTCAGGGGAGGCTCGAACCCATACTGTCCACATTATAAGCTGATCATTCTAAGCAATCAACTACCATGACCTACATACAAGCTGAGTGCTCTAACCAATCGGCTATCGTGACCTACATACAAGCCAAGCCTTTTAGCCAATTGGCTACCGTGACCTCCATACAAGCCAAGTACTCTAACCAATCGCTACCGTGACCTACATACAAGCTGAGCATTCTAACCAATCATTACCGTGACCCACATACAAGCTAAGCACTCCAAATAATCGCTACCGTGACCTACATACAAGATGAGCACTCTAGCCAATTGGCTGCCGTGTCCTACATACAAGCTGAGCACTCTAACCACTCAGCTACCCCGACCTACATACACGCCAAGCACTCTAACCAATCAGCTGCCGTGACCTACATACACGCCAAGCACTCTAACCAATCGGCTGCCGAGCCCCCCAAACTTGTTTGTAGCTGAAACACTCTGAATGTGCTCTGACATCAGACAGTCAATGTCTATGAGATTTTTAGCCACAATAGCATCTGATCTTGCTAGACATGACTACTGAGAGAGTGCAGACGTAGAAAAATCATCAGACTCAAAAATGAACTCGATAAGCATCCAGTAAACAGTTCAGCCAGTCATTCACCCGCCACAGCTGAACTGGGAGTTTCTTTACCAGTTTACACCCACAGTTGCAGATCTGCAACAGCAGCCATCAAATTAACTTATCATCATCGTCATCATCGGTACCACCATCACCGCCACCACTACCACCACCGACAACAACACCAACAACACCAACAACAACACCAACAACAACACCAACAACAACACCAACAACAACACCAACAACACCAACAACAACACCAACAACAACACCAACAACAACACCAACAACAACACCAACAACAACAACAACAACAACACCAACAACAACAACACCAACAACAACAACACCAACAACAACAACACCAACAACACCACCACAACCATCATCACCACCACTGCCACCACCACCAACCCACCCACCCATCCTCACCCCTACCCCACCACCAACATTATCATTATTAATTATTATTTTCCATTTATTATGCATGCAAGGTCAGTAAATCTGAATCTGAGGCATGAAGCAATTGTGAGTGAAAGACTTGCTCGAGGCCCCTACACAGTAACCATTTAAGGGGAGACTCAAACCCATACTCTCCACGTTACAAGCTGAGCTCTCTATCCAATCAGCTACCGTATGTATCTTAACTTTTATACAGCACATTTTAGGAACCCCTCAAAAGCGCTGGGAACACAGCTGCCCACATCCTCACACAGAACATAGAATGTTAAATACTACTCATAATAATGAGACAATTTATATAGCACCGTAGTACGGCCGAGGCAGAAGAATAGGGCACCGAACATGAGTTTAAAAAATCAACAACAGTCATAAGATATCTTAAAAAGATGTCATGAGCCGTCACTTGAATGTGTCCAGAGATGGGCATTACAGGTATGTATTAAAGGCATATGTTAAACGTATATGTTAAACGTATATGTTAAAGGTATATGTTAAAGGTATACGTTAAAGGTATATGATCATTTGTAAGTTTGTATTAGAGTTTGATAACTTATATAGCACTTCTTACAGAACAAACTACTCAGGAGTGGTTCCAGTAAGAGTACCCCAGGTAAATAAGAACATCTCTAAACAACGAGCTGACTGAGCTCTTTCACCAACAGTGACCCTTGCACGAAACGATAGCGGAAGTTCATTCCATAGAGATGGGCTAACAACAGCAAAAGCCCTCTGCTGCGCAAGGGAGGACTTAACACGAGGAACAAACGGATCCAGACGATCTAGAGAACGTATAGTTCGATCTTACCTTCGCTCTCTGCTTTCTTCCTCTCGTTCGTCCAGAGCTTTCGGAACGCAGTCGTGGAGCTCAGTCCAGTCCGCATGCAGTCCGCAAACCCACCCAGTCGAATACCGACTGAACAGCCAGATGTGCTTCTTCGAGTTCTCGCAGTCACACCGCTTTCGGTCCCTGTAGCAGACGCACGGGTGGCTGATGTCCGTATTTCTCACCAGATGGCGTCCGAACGTCGTTCCGCCCGTTTTCTGGATGTGAAGGAAAACGAGGACGTCACGATCGCCTTCGACGTCGAAATAGAATTCCCTCTCTAGGTCCTTCTGCGGAAAGGCAGACGGTTTGAATTCAGACGGATGGAGCACCGGTGGGGCATTGGACAACGTCAGGGTGACAACGTTAGATGCACAGATACGATCAGGGCAGAGGTAGGCGAGGAAGAAGATGCCTGAGATGAAGACAAAAAGCATCAGAGCGACGAGACACTTGAAACGGCGGCGTTCGAACATGGCGCCCGTGTGATGCTTTACAGATGAATCAATCGTAATGTAACGATCGACGCTCTGTGTAAATCATTGCTTGAGAATGGTACGGCATTCGGTCATAACTCCATATTGCTGATTTGAGGAATAAATCTGGAACCAGATTGACAATACACAATTCAAAAGATGCCATGATAAGTAAGTAAGTAAACACGCTAAGTAAGTAAGTAACCAAGTCAGTAAGTAGTAAGTAGGTAAACATGCTAAGTAAGTAAAATACGTTTGAGTGAGTGAGTGAGTGAGTAGTAAATAAACATGCTAAGTAAGTAAGTAAAGTAAGTAAGTAAGTAAAGTAAGTAAGTAAAGTAAGTAAGTAAAGTAAGTAAAGTAAGTAAGTAAGTAACATGGTAGAATGAACAGGGCAAGTAGGGTAAGGCACAGTAGTGGCACACAAGCAAGTATGTGATGGTATGTATGCCTGACTTAATGGCTGAACAGCAGATAGGTGAAGGTAATTATTCTATGCAACTGTTCCACAAATCAAATTCAAGAATGTCAAACTCTGTTTCCGTCAGCAAGATATTTAAACGACAAAACTGGGTGGGAACATACAATGTCACAAATGCCAGAATCTAGTTTCCGAATTACTCACTAATTCATTACTATTTATTAAAGTAAATATTTGTTCATGTAAATTCGTAATTTAATTCGTCTGTCAGACAGTCACTTTGAATAAAAATGAATATTTTTAATGATGAAATTTATTATTTCGCTAACGATTCGTCCGAAAACCGCCCTACGCTCCGATCCCTACCCTGCTGAAATTTGCAGATCGCCCGACAGCGGTCTCGTTTGTAGTGCTAGCGTTGATAATTTGACACCATAAAGTCCCAGTTATTCCAATTCACCCGATTACATACTGATCAGATCAAGTCATTTTTAGAAGAAAAAATCTATTCTGATTGTGCGTGTTCAGCATGCTTTTAGAACTACATGAACTCATACCGAGTTGATCATGTTAATGACTGCTGTCGGAGCCTGATACTGCAAAGTGAATCCCTGAGGTATAGAATCGAATTCGCAACATACGTAATCTTGGAAATTGTGTCTAATTTCGGCCACGATGCGCGCAAAGTGATTTAAAGAAACATTGAAACCGGCTGACATCATCGTTGGTCAAACACAACAAAACACAATTGGCCGACCGACTCATTCAACCATCCTCACACTTTGGTCAAGTAGCTATTTATAGAGCAGCCTCGTTTCAACATCTGCTTGGTGCGTTTCTCTCTCAAACGAATTTACTGTTAAAGACGCCTGAGTTAGAACCATTGCAAATTAGCAGGGAACGCTTAATTGCCAATTCTTGAAGGACTACCTTCTTTTTAAAGGCTGTGACTTTGTCCACTGAGATAGTTTTCGAGATTTCTACAGTATCCAAAGAAAGCTAAGTCAACGAAACCAGCTAAATCACAGGCTCTAAGTTAAAACAAAATCGATCAGTAGATAAATGTAAACGAACACGCTTTTCTATAGCGACCGTATGGCCTCGACCCTGCTCCTTTCTGAATGAATTAATCTGGTGGGATCCTTCACCACAGCTGCTCGTTTCAACGAGCGTCACGCCATTTAAGGTTCCCGTGTACGGACCGTGCTATCCCGATATTCAAATCTCTGAAATCCTAAGTCACGATCGGGAGGCGAACCGGCAACATCACGCTCATAGGAGCCTTGACGTACGCTTTAACAAATATGGCTAACCAGGTCAGTAAGGTCAGATTCGATTCCAGGTTTCGGTTTCGTATCTAAATCGACGGCTTCTTCTTCACCACGATTAAAGATCGTATTGACGTAGAGACACAAAATTTAATGAATGGCATTTGCTTAAACTTTCATCTGCTTGCATCACCCACCGTAGCTGCCTGACTCTTGGATCTTGACCTGGAACCGAACATCTGCCTATCGATTTTGTTTTGACTGAGACCCTGTGAATAAGCTGGTCCTCGTGACGTGGCTTTCGTTGGGCGCTGTAGAAATCTCGGGATTACGATTACGATTACGACTGCCTAAAATCAAAACACAAAACTTGGTTACAATACTGCGGGTTAATAAGAAGAATCGAAATTTCCTGAGAGTCAGGTAAATGCAGAAACCTGTCTAAAACGCAATAAGATTTAATTTTGAAACCAGGCCAAGGACTAATAATAGTCTGTAAGCAGTTTTAGGTCAGAACAGGTAGGCCTACACGGCTATCGTACGCGGATGTAGGCCTAACCAAGTAGACCCTGACAAAGGGGCTATTGTGAACGGCTGACATTGACTGCATGTGCATCTATTGTTATACGCTACCTGCATTCCGCATGGTTGCACAGCTTGCAAACTTAACAAAACGGATTGAGCATAGCTTCTAAAGCATTTCACGACTTCATAACCATACCAAATGCTGACTTCATGAGTTAAAGAATTTGCCACAACGAATTGCTATCGATTTTTATGCTAATCTTGCGCTTAAAGCAGTTCTCTTTGGAGTCTGTCTGCTACGTGATAAGCAACGCTTGGTTGGATTTTTCGCTCGATTGAATGCCACAGGCAAAACAAAGAAGTGGGCGTTAGTTTATTTTGATGTTCTCTTCCTAGCGAATATAAAATCCAGAATAGTGCGTGACAATCGATAGATTTAACTTCAATAGGCTCACACCGACACAGTTTATTCAGCTAAAGGACCGCACTGTATCTGAAAGAACCGTTAGCACTTTGGATTACGTCTAGCGGAGACTTTTAGTGAATTATAGCGCTGAAAATAGCGTCTGCAAAGTAGGAATGTTGTTGAATAGTTCAGTAGGACTTCCTTCTTATTGCCGGAAGTCTGACTACTAACATTAAGGCGTTTTTAAAAGCTGCAATCGACTATGCCAAGAAACGGCCGATTCTTCCAGGGTACTTCGGACGACATCATGGCTGACGAGGATCGGATACAAATGATTTTTGACCAACATCGAGGGTCGAAAACGTTTCACAAGGGATGGGTAGCACTACTGATCCCACGCGAGCGTGGAATGATCCAGGTGGGCAAAAGATTAAAGAAAAGCATCTAAATTATGAATAGGCTTAGCTTATTTTATTCTTTGTATAGTAGTTAGGTGTGAACAACTGGCATTGACTGCGAGTGTAGCTATTTTGGGTTTATAGCAGGTTTGGGGTTCAAAAACCCGCACTGAGCAAAATGATGCTTCAAAATTTTTGCACATGGAAATTTATATACCTTGGATACTGAGCCAATAAAAATTTTGATTTTTATGAAGCTTTCCATTGTCTTTAAGTAAAAGACATTTGAATTTTGCACAGCTTTATTTTGTTTATTCATGCATCTCAAAATTTATATGGCGCAGTTATTGAAGATAAATAGCTGTAGCTTTAAGACCTTGTGTGGTCAATCTTGGGACAGTTTTCTGACACATCATACAAACTCATCGATGCTCCACCGCTTGCAATTTCTGCATCGGCCTTTCACTCAAAACTCAAAACATTCCTCTTTCACAGATCCTATCCTGACACCCCTTCTTCCTCTTATCTCTCTCTCTACTCTCCAACCCCAAACACTACCACCCCAAACCTGCCACGCTGTCTCTACGTCTGACTTTTGGATCTTGACCTAGAACCGAACCCTTTTGCCTATCGATTTTGTTTTGACTGAGCGCCTGTGAATAAGCTGGTCCCCGCGATGTGGCTTTCGTTGGGCGCTGTAGAAATCTGGAAATTACGATTAGGCTACGATTACGATTACTAATCTTAGTCTTCCAAAGATGTTAGCAGCTCCTCTACTATAGCGCCCTTCAGAAACAGTTTACGGCAACTAATATTGTAAAAATGGGTGATTGTATTTATGAATATTGTTTTGTAAAGTAAAATACTGAAGATGCGTGGATTCTGGCGCTATAGAATTGACTGCTGTGCTATTTGCAGAAGATCATCGACCGATGGATGGTCCTTCGAGGAATGGCTTTGTTTCTGTTCGATGGAAATGCAGAGGAGTCAACGCGTAATGTAAACAGAAGAGAATTTTGTTCAGCTATAAGTAGGCCTAATGTAATGATTGATGTAACATGTAATCATTGTCGTAAATTGTAAAACTCAGCATTTCTTAATGCAGAAGAATCGACATATAATGTAAACAAGCAGCTGCTTTCTGTTATGTGTGTGTGCGTGAGGGAGAGAGAGAGAGAGAGAGAGAGAGAGAGAGAGAGAGAGAGAGAGAGAGAGACAGAGACAGAGACAGAGACAGAGACAGAGACAGAGACAAAGACAAAGACAGAGACAGAGAGACAGAGACAGACAGAAAGAGATAGAGAGAGACAGAGAGACAGAGAGAGACAGAGAGACAGAGACAGAGAGAGGGAGGGAGACCTTGGCCAAAAACAAGACCACTTGTTCCAAATTGACTTAACAAGCATATTCCATAAGTTGATACATTCAGGAATCAGGCTAGAAATTTCAGCAGGTGATGTATGTTGTGATGTGATTAGGTGGCGTTGGTTTGATTGGATGGATGGATGGGTGGGTGGGTGGATGGGTGGGTGGATGGATGGATGGATGGGTAGGTTTAGGTAGATGGAAGGATGGATGGTTTCACTGTAAGGAAGATGTATGGATGGATGTATGGGTGGTCGGGTGGATGGGTGGACAGGTATAAGTGGGTAGATGGATGTTTGGATGGATAAATGTATTGGTGGGTGGGTGGAGGGCCTCTGGGGGCTTGTGGATATATGGGGATGGAGTTTTAATGGATGGATATAGGACTAGATGGATGGATTGATGGATGAATATGTGAATGGATTTGTTTCCGAATTGATCGATTGATTGAGTGTATCAATAGATCAGTTGATGAATTGATGGCTTTAGTGATTGATTAGTGGGTCCGTGAATTTGGCGATGTTTGGATACAGAAAAAGTAAGAGCTGTTTTCTTTCCAGCTGACGGACGCAATTCCTTTGAATGGAACCACAAAAGTGAGCGGCGTTGTTCCAGGCGTCTCGCAGGAAGGCTTCGGTCTCGAAATCGAATCACAGACACCCGATGGACGGAAGAAATTCACTAGCTTTTTGGTCTGTAGCTCTTTCTTTCATCTCTGCTGCCTTCCCATTTATCTCAGCTTAAACACAACCCACCCTAACAGCCAGAGCCGTTTTAAGGTCGTCCTAGGCCCTAGGCACTCTCGCATTCGTAGGCCCCAACTGCCAACTCTGCATTAGAGCTAAACACATTCACATTATTTCTTGACGTCTATCTTCCCTTGCACTACTTTCAATTGAAAACGACTTAATGCGGGAAATGACATTTGAGGACATTATATGTGATTTTGCTAATGCAAAGAGCCGCAAAGTTAACATAATGTAGCACAGCTTAACTTAAACTGTTTCAGTACAAACCTTAAGGATATTAAATTTGTATTTCCTTTTTCTATTTTCGGGTCAACCAATAAATTATTTTTTTATTTTTGACTTTCGTAGGCCCCTATAAAGTTCGTAGGCCCTAGGCACAGTGCCTACTGTGCCTAATGGATAAGACGGCCCTGCTAACAGCTCCTTTCCCCCGTCACTCTCTGGTCTTCTGGCAACTGGTCCTTGACATGGCATCTTTGGACAACCTCTCTGACTCGACGCAGTGCTTGTGAATATGCTGGTGCCATGCGCTTAGCGTTCAATTAGCGCTATAGAAATTTTGACTTTACTCTGAGGATTATGATGGCAGTGTACTGGTATTGGGTTATTTGTACAGGCCCTTTGTGGAATCGTAATCGTAATAGTAAATTCGAGATTTCTACAGCGCCCACTGACAGCTAAGTCGCGGGAACCAGCTTATTCACTGGAAGGAAGGAAAGGAAGAAAGAAAGGAAGGAAGGAAGAAAGGAAGGAAGGAAGGAAGGTATAGAGAGAGAGAGAGGAAGAAAGGAAGGGGATGGAGGAGGGAGGCAGAAAGGGAGGCAGAAAGGGAGGCAGAAAGGGAGGCAGAAAGGGAGGCAGAAAGGGAGGCAGAAAGGGAGGGAGGGAGGGAGGGAGGGAGGGAGGGAGGCAGGCAGGCAGGCAGGCAGGCAGGCAGGCAGGCAGGCAGGCAGGCAGGCAGGCAGGCAGGCAGGCAGGCAGGCAGGCAGGCAGGCAGGCAGGCAGGCAGGCAGGCAGGCAGGCAGGCAGGCAGGAACGATTGAATGCAGGCAGATGAGGGTGTAATGGTGGCTTATACTGTATTACATTTGTAAGTCACATTCCTGGTCTCGTTATATAAGAAATCATGATAAAATGAAGGATGCTATAAGGAGATTTTGATGTCTGTCATCAGTCGTGAAACATAGTGACCAGGTGCACCTTAAGCGGAACATTAGTGCTTGTTCCTACCAGGCATTAAAATTTCCGAGTGCCGTTGGCTTTTCCTTCGGATGACGTCTAAAAGCATTGACCTTTAAAAAGCTTCCTTCTCATAGATCGGATTAAAACTGATGGACGCTTTTTCAACTCTACGCTCGCTCTTTACATTTTGCGTCATTAAGAACAAATTCTGTCCACTTTGCGTAAATTTTGCTGACTGTTTCAATATCGGTTTTTATATTGAACAAGTTTGATTTATTTATTTATTGAGTATTTAATTTATTTATTTTGTTACCAGTCTGTTTATTATTTTCATTTATCATATTCTCTTTCTGTTCGTAATCGTGATCGTAATCTCGAGATTTCTACAGCGCCCAACGAAAGCTAAGTCGCGCAAACCAGCTTATTCATAGGCGCTCAGTCAAAACAAAATCGATAGGCAAAAGGGTTCGGTTCCAGGTCAAGATCCAGGAGTCAGGCAGTCAGACAGTCGGACGGCTAAGGTGGATGGTGTTTGAAATTGAAGCGTGAAGAGAGATAAGGGAAGAGGAAGAATCAGGATAAGATTTTTGGAAAAGAAATGTTTTCAGTCTTGAGTGAAAGACCAGCGCAGAAACTGAAAGAGGTGAAGTGTTGGTGAGTTCGTATGATGGACCAGATAATTGTTGATGATTTAGAACTAATATCTCTCAAGATATTGCACTGAAATCGAAATTTTTTGTTATATTTAAGTTTTTTTTTTAATTTTTGCAGTTCAAACGCCACAATGAACGAGATTTCTGGATGGCCCTAATTTTCGCCTTAACACAGGTTAGACGTTTCTTTCTACTAATCCCCAGATGGCGCTTTTCTCATCTTTAAACGTAATCGTAGTTCCGAGATTTCTACAGCGTCCAACGAAAGCCACGTCACTGGAATCAGCTCATTCACATTCGCTCAGTCAAAACAAAATCGATAGGCAGAAGGGTTCGGTTCCAGGTCAAGATCTAAAAGTCAGGCAGAGGGACAGCGTGGCATCTATGGTGGATGGTGTTTGGGATTGGAGCAGAGAGAGAGACAGACAGGCAGACAGACAGATACGTAGAAAGACATACAGACAGATAGACAGACAGATAGACAGATAAGAGGAAGAAGGGTAGGACAGGATCTGTGAAAGAGGAATGTTCATCTTTAACGATGGCAGTGCTGAATTCTTTGCCTTATGTTGTGTTGTAAACTGAAAATACTTCTCTTCTACAAATCCTATCCTGATTCTTCGACTCCCCTTCTTTCTCTTCCAGCTCCAATTCCAAACGCCATCCATCGTAGCCGTCTGACCGTCTGCCTTTCTGACTCTTGGATCTTGACCTGGAACCGAACCCCATTCATGCCTTTCGAATTTGTTTTGACTGAGCGTCTGCGAATAAACTGGTAACCGCAACTTAGACATCGTTGTTCGCTGTAGAAATCTCGAACTTACGATTACGATTACATACATTACATTACACTGCCTTTGTTTTCACTTTTCAGGGTTACATACCAGATAATGTGACCCTCCTACCTGGACAGGTGGCAACCATTCGTGACGCCATCTCACAGACGAAGCAGTTTCCTCCACCGCCTGGATACCACGACGTTCGGGTTCAAGACCGTATCGTCACTCAACCGGAACCCCCATCAGCTAGAGATGATCAAGGCGAGCTTCTACTGGATGAAGAGGCTGTTAGAGAACTTCATAAAAGACACACAGCCCTGGTGGACCGGGAGCTAATGTTCCCAACACCCAATTCCCCCCATGGGCAGAAAACGCCACCGCAGTTCGGAATGCCACAGAAGGATAATTCAGTCGATTGGGCCTACATGAATAATTCAGCGGTCACGGTTGGTTGCGCAGTTTAGTTTTTGCTGCGTTTATTTACAATGGAGACTCGTTATTAAATGCTTCATTATTGGACGAATTCTGATACAAAACTGTCAGGAACATGGATCTTAGAATTAGCTCAGCTATAGGAAATTATCTCGTTATCGTAATCGTAAACTCGAAATTTCAAAAGCGCTACTTAACAGCCAAGCGCAGGGCACCAGATTATTTATAAGAGCTGCATCGAGTCAGAGGGGTTGTCCAAAGATGTCATGTCAAGAACCAAGTCTGGTTGTCAGAAGACAAAGATAGTAGGGGATAGGAGTATAGGGTGGGTTGTGTGAGGGAAGGCAGCAGATTCGATTGATTAAGGTGGGCTTTCTTGAAAAGATAAGACTTCAGTTTTGAATGACCTTGTTATAAGGTGCTTGTATGTAGGTCACGGGAGTCGATTGGTTAGAGCGCTTGGCTTGTATGTAGGTCACGGGAGTCGATTGGTTAGAGCGCTTGGCTTGTATGTAGGTAACGATAGCCGATTAATTAGAGCGCTTGGCTTGTATGTAGGTCTCGGGAGTCGATTGGTTAAAGCGTTCGGATTGTATGTAGGTCAAGGGAGCCGATTGGTTAAAGCGTTCAGCTTGTATGTAGGTCACGGGAGCCGATTGGTTAAAGCGTTCAGCTTGTATGTAGGTCACGGGAGCCGATTGGTTAAAGCGTTCAGCTTGCATGTAGGTCACGGGAGCCGATTGGTTAAAGCGTTCAGCTTGTATGTAGGTCACGGGAGCCGATTGGTTAGAGCGCTCGCTTGGCGATGTTAAATGTGTAGGTTCGAGCCTCCTTTCCCGATACGGTTATTGTGTAGGGACCTTGAGCAAGTCCTTCACTCACAATTGCTCAGCGCCATCGGTTGATGCTAAGTCATTAGGTAGTGGGGCATAATAAATGCAGAAATGATGATCATATTTCGGCGAACGTTCCTTCACTGTCGCCGGACCCACTGCGTGGAACAGTCTTCCTGAGAATGTGACGAATGCCCCATCCCTGGACACATTCAAGTCACGACTCAAGACACATCTTTTTAGGATATCTTATGACTGCAGTTGATTTTTGAACCCTTGTACAGCGCCCTTTTCTTCGGCCTCGGCTGTGCTACGGCGCTATATAAATTGTCTTATTATTATTATTATTATTATTATTATTATTATTATTATTATTATTATTATTATATTTGCGGCTACTTGATACCTTTTCCTCTGCTGTGAATTCCAGGTTCATCCATTCTACAGAGATACTGTTTTGAATACAAAACATCCAACGTGAGTAGATTCTGTCAAGTTTAATAGAAATTATTGATAAGCAAAAGTTTAATGTCTTGATAGATGTCAGTTTACCCCTATGTTGCATATTGCAATGTAACTCATAAATCATGTCATTGTGTATCATATATCGTCATATATGATATAATATCATATAACATATCACACCATATCATATCACATACATCATATCAGATATCATCAAATCATTTCATATCATGTCATACATAATGTATGATATATGATATATCACATATGATATATCATATCATATCATATATATATTATAATATCACATCACATCATGTCATATCATATAATCATCATATCATTTCATATCATGTCAGGTATCATGTCATATCATATGATATATCAAATATCATTTCATATAATGTCATATGTCATGCCATCATATCATATATATCATATCATATCGCATCATACGATATATGATATATATCATTTCATATCATTTTATGTAATGTATATCATAACATTTCATATCAAATCATATATATATATATATTATATATATATATTATATATATATATTATATATATACATGATATCGATATCATTATATCGTTTATTTAAAGCACTTGTGACGCGCGCAGTGTCAGTGTATGAGGCGCAGATTGAACCATGCAAAAATGACTTTAAGCCAAACCCCAGAAAAAGCCATATCTAAAAACATCCCGTTTTCTATTGCTGATCCTTGTTGTAATTTTACATTACATTACAGAGCTGTTGGCTCATAGTAGTAGCGTTCTTGCTTCTGTTCTCGCAGCTGGTTCATTAACTGTTCGCGCGACGTTGCCGAAATAGTTCTTGCGTTTGGTCGACGTTTTGGCAATCTTCTCATGCGACCTGCGAATGGAAATTTATGGAAAAATTACGCGCTGTCATATCGGGACGACAGATACGGGTAGGAATCTGAATTCTTTTCGAATTCATTGATCAAATGCTGCACACCCCTTCACGATTGGAAGAGCCCCAAAAAACCTCAGACAGAGTCTGTTGCGCTTTGCTGCATAACAGACCGATACACTCAATAGTACACGGGGATCTTGAATGGCGGGGCGCCCATTCAAACGGGCAGCGGTGGTGAAGGATCACACCCGATTAATTCATTTGACAATTGAATAGGGTCGAGGCCATACGGTCGCTATAGAAACAACGTGTGTATTTACATTTACATTTGACAGATATTAGGTTGCGCTTAGACACCTTTTAATCGCTTTTAACTGTCAGTATAGCTGTCAATTTCGATAGAGTCGTATATTAAAGCCTTTCTACAGAAAAATCGACGTTAACGGCTCTGGCAGGCATAAGATGTCGTTAAACACTGAATACTAATACAAAAGACGTGGAGCCCATTCAGACGGGCAGCGGTTGTGAAGAATCTCACCCTATAGATTCATTGAAAAACAAGCAGGGTCGAGGCCATACGGTCGCCATAGAAAAACGTGTACATGAATATTAACGGCCCTGGCAGCCACAAGATGTCGTTAAACATTGAATACTAAAACAATATCAGACTGTGCTTAGACACCTTTTAATCCATTTTCCGACGCTATATAATCTTCAATTTCGTCCAAACGTCGTGATCAAACGTCGCTTCTTTATCAATTCATTGAAAAATAATCAAGGTCGAGGTCATACGGTCTCTGTAGAAAACGTGTACATTTACATTTTAACAATATTAGGTTGTGCTTAATATATATATATATATAGCCGGTTATCTTTCTCGGCCTGCACCAAAAATTTCTTTTCCTACCAAGAACTGTCTTAAAAGCTAGGTTGTTCTATATGAGACCATTTTATTCAGCTGAATTAAATTTAGAATCCACGTCCTTGCCGTCTGCATTTTCGCCTCTTTCATTTTCAGAATTTGGGTGTAGTAAAGCGTGAAAATGCAATAATGCTTTAGGAAGCATTTTCGCAGAACCAGCTTTCAGAAGGCATTTTAGTTTACAGGAAAATATGCAAGATTTGACTTCACGCTGTCTCCCTTGGCTAGGCGCTAGAGTAATGACCTTTGCCCCTATAATTGACGAGTATATAGCTTCGTTAACATGGGATTTAAAGGTGTCTAATCACAACCTAATATGTAATAGCATTCAGTGTTTAATGGCATCTTGTGGCTGTTAATGTCAACCCTTTTTCAGCGCGTATACGGAATATAAGCAGTTTAACGAATGTAACGAATATATAGCTTCCGAAAAATCGATTTAAAGGTGTTTAAGCAAAACCTAATATAGGTAGAGCGCTAAAACTATGTATATTTCTGTATATACATTTCATGCTATCCTGTAACAAAAAAGAGCCTTAATGGCTAACAAAAAATTAAAAAACAGTCACAAGGCTATGAAAAGAGCCTTTACGGCCATAAAACATATTAGTTAAGATTTAAAACAAAATAAGAATAAATCAGAAAATAGCCGACATGGCCATCAAAAGAGCCGCTCGGACCATCAAAAAGAGCCGATATGGCCACCTAATATAGCTGATAGAATATATGTATTTGGATGGAAAACTGTAAAATAAAGATGTCAACGCCAAAAACCGTCAGCAAGCCAGGGGGATCTTTTTAACTCGTTCCTGTCTTCAGAGAGAAAACAGAACCTAAACGCCACAAAGAATATCAGAAAAACGACCGAAATACGAATTGAAAATGTCAAGACGAACGATCGAAAATCAATAGCAGAAAATATGAACAATAAACTATAAATAAAGAACTTTAAAGACGTCAACGGCCACTGTAGCCATAAGATGTCGTCAAACTTTGAAAATAATAATAATTAATCCTTATTATGATCCTCAACGTTATCTTATAAGGAAAGGTGAACGTTAACGGCCCTGGCATCCACAAGATGTCGTTAAACACTGAATACTAATGCAAATATTCGGTTGTGCTTAGACACCTTTAAATCGCTTTTTTCCGTTACTATATCTTAATTCAGTTGCGTTCAATAGCAAGTTGATTAGTTTCTACTTCCTAGCCTACCTGCTAGAAACTCAACCGCCACTACTGTACAATTTTTTCAAATCGACGTCAACGGCCTTTGATGCCATAAGATGTCGGTAAACATTCGATATGTCTGTTTCAAAAAAGGTTAAAAGGCTCTGAATTGCCTAACAGTGAGAACTAAAGCAGGTCACAGATACTCAAAATGGGTGGTATTCAAACCCATTCAAACGGGCAGTGGTGGTGAAGGATCTCACCCGATCAGTTCATTAAAAAATGAAAAGAGTCGAGGTAGTACAGTCGCAACATAAAACAATGTACATTCACATTTTACAAATATTAGGTTGTACTTAGACACCATTAATCGCATTTTTCCTACGCTATATATTCGTCAATTTCGTCAAAACCGTGTACAGAAACTCCGCCACTGCCTTGTTTGGGGGTAGTGCCAGTCCCAAACCTGGATAAAGGAGGAGGGCGACGGCAACGGCCTTTGATGCCATAAGCTGTCGTTAAACTGCGGAAATATTACTAAACCGTGTACATTAACATTTAAATTTGTCTTACAGGAAGTCTTACCATATAAATGTCGTTGTGTTTTCGTAGCATTTCTCGCATTTCTCACTATTCCGTCATCCGAAGACCTGAGGGTTTTATAATAGAAGTTGTCGATAAGGTAAAAACAAAAGAAATTTGTAATTCTGCTGCAAGTTTTGAATTAATAATTTATTGACATTAGAGCACCAACATAGAAGAAAGTATAACATCAAATACAAATAAACAGTGCTTTTTTTCTAGGAAGAAGGTTCCGGAACTGAACTTTTATGGAATTTGGTGCTAAAATTTCATTATTTTTTCCAATCAATAAACACTGAAAACAATGAAAAGTTGTAAAGACTGAAATTGAATTAAAATAAGTTACATTATTTTACATAATTAAAATAACTCAGTAACAATTATTTTATTAAAAACTAAATTACTTTTTATTAGCCGAAAAAAGGTGCCGGAACGCCGTTCCGGAGCGTTCCGTCTGAAAAAAGCACTGCTAATAAGTCATAGCGTATAACTGGTTCAGGTCACCATTACTGGTGCAGGTCAATAGGTCAACCGGAAAGGGTCAGACAACTTGCTTAAGACTCGTGTGGCTCATTAACAATGTTTAATGTATGACAATTGTACAAAGAAGGATCTGTCTCTCTGCCTGACTCTTGGATCTTGACCTGGAACCGAAGACTTTTGCCTATCGATTTTGTTTTGACTAAGCGCCTGTGAATAAGCTGGTCCGACATTACACACACACACACACACACACACACACACACACACACACATGTAGCACCTTTAAAAAAGATCTTGACCTGGAACCGAAGACTTTTGCCTATCGATTTTGTTTTGACTGAACACTTTGAATAAGCTTGTCCGGCATTACACACACACACACACACACACACATATATGTAGCGTCTTTTAAAATTATTGTCCTTTTATCTCTGAAATAGATATACAGATAAAACATTTTGCGGTATAAAGCGTTTCATAAAAAGTTTTGTTAATGTGTCTTCAGCATGCGCCAATGTGCTGCCTGTTCGATGTGATCCAGTATTTTGTGAGGTTCGTTGGACCTGGAACTGAACCCTTCAAAAATAATGACCTCAACCAGATCCTTGGTCAAGGGTCAAGAACGATGGCCAGACGAGGTCAGTAGGCGATTTCGACTGGACCACTTCAATGGGATAACCTCGATGCTTTGGTTTTCTTAATGCTAGAAGACAATGCCACTGAATCCTACCTCCCTTATAAATAGGGGTAGATTCCTTGGGGTGGCCATTTAACTCCGATTGGAGAAACTCCACTTTTACGGTTGCCCTGATGGGTGATACCCTTTACCTCACGTGTTTTAATTGAACATTTTACCAGCAGACACTCGCCTGGTTTTACCACTTAATTTAATTATCTGTTTTGTTGCATTTATTGACTCCAACCACCTTATTTATGGGGTTCTGTTTCCAGGGGGATCGTCATCTAACACTCCAGTAGAGAACCTCCACCTTTACGAATACTGTGATTTTGACTACTACGGTTTCACTAAAAATGACCATCGACTGAATATTATATTGCCTATCGATTTTGTTCTGACTGAGCGCTTGTGAATAAGCTGGTTCCCGCGACTTAGCTTTCGTTGAGCGCTGTAGAAAACTCGAGATTACGATTACGATTATTAATTATTAGACAGACATTTATAACGCTCGCAATTAACAACAGCCTCAAAGACGGGTACAAAGACCCTAAAAAGTCCTACCGAGTAATATCGAGTAATATCATGGTTTGTAGATCGATAGGAATGCACAGAAATCGAAGCAGACCTATTAAACATTGATGCATTCACATCATGATAACGGCGCTATAGAAGTCATTAGCTTAGAACTGTTTCTTGAAGACTGTTACAGTCTTCGTCCAGTGAAAATGGCTGTCTGGGTGAGCATTCACATTACATTACAATCAGGAGGGTAAATGTAATCGTGAATTTGTTAGTGTAAATTGGTCTGTGTAACGTGGTGGTCAAGTGGTTGGAGCGCTTGCCTTATGATGCGAAATGTACAGGTTCGAGTCTTGGTTGAGATGGTTGCGGTGTAGGGACTTTGAGCCAATTGCTCAGCACCATCGACTGATTCTTTGTCATGAGACTGTGACATTAAGTAATAAATAATTATAGTGATAATGTTAATGATAAGAAGAAGAAGGAGAAAGAGAAGGAGAAGAAGGAGGAGTAGGAATAGGAGGATAAGGAGGAGGAGGAGAAGGAGATGGAGAACAAGAACAAGAAGAACAAGGGCAAGAACAAGAAGAATGAGAAAAAGAAGGAGGAGAAGGAGGAAGAGCAGGAGAAGGAGGAGAAAGAGAGGAGAAAGAGAGAAGGAGGAGTGGAGAAGAATAAGAAGAAGAATGAAGCGACCCAGCGAAGATTAGCTTTCTCAGAATAGCGCTCCCCTTAATTTTTGTAAGCCTGAGGGGTCATACGTGCCTTAGGTAAAAAACAGAATAGCAACAATAATAAGTATTATAGTGTTAAGTACGTTATCTTACAAAGATTCTGCTTTTCCTTATTTCAGATGTGCGACCATTGCAAGCGGCCTACCCAAATTCAACTCTTCACAGCCCTGGTGTTTATCTTCCAACCAAATTAATAAGATCTCCTTTATCTCCCACTAAATGTTTCCCACCTACTCATTTAACAGATTCCTCTTCACCCGGTTATCCGTTCATGTCGTCATCTCAAGCAATCCATGCTCCATTTTCACCCAACGTAGCACGGAAGATGCCTTCGCCGTATTCGAGCAACGCCTCATCGTCCATGTTGAGCTCCCCAACTTCGTCTGAAAGCTCTCAAATGTCAGAAAGCTCTCAAATGTCAGCCTCTGCAGCTTCACTAAGGCCTTCTTCATTGCCTCTGCAGTCTACTTCTTCTTCTTCTTCTTCAGAGGCGTCTCTTCCTCATACATCAACGTCTCGGTTTCCGCGAAAATTTTCGTCCCCGTCTTCTTCTTCAGAAGCATCTCTTCCTCAGACATCAACATCTCGGTTTCCGCGAAAACTGTCTTTCCAGTCTTCTTTTTCAGATGCATCTCTTCGTCAGTCATCAGCGCCTCAGTTTCCGCGAAAGCCTCTTTCCACTGTCCGTTCTCCAATCGGGGCCAACGAAAATCACCCTTACGAGCAGTTAACTTCGGGATTTCGACGAAATCCATTCTTTTCAGCCCTGCCATCTCCCACTTCAACCAAGCAACCACCTTCTTCACCATCTTATTCATCATTTATTGTGCCAGTTCCAGCTGGGTCACCACCACCACCACAACCACCACCACAACCACCACCACAACCACCACCACCGCCACCATCAACTGAAGCACCACCATCTACGGTCAAAGAATCGACGACTCGGCAGAAAGCTTTAGAAACCGAAGCAGAGGATAAACCTGTGAAAAAATCAAAAGCAGCCACACCCAAAGGTATATAGAGCAGATAGCTTTACAACAGCGCTACATAAATGTCCTTTTACATTACATTAAAGTGCAATGCTTTGCTTTTCATTGCACGAATACAGTACAACTGAAATTTGGTGATATCACCTTACAAATTCAAGAAGTGGTTGTTGAAGAATCTCACCGATTAATTCACTGTAAAATGAGCAGGGTCGAGGCCATACGGTCGCTATAGAAAACGTGTACATTTACTTTTACATTTTACAAATATTTGGTTCCGCTTAAACACCTTTAAATTGGTTTTTCCGACGCTATATACTGTCAAATTTCGTTCAATCGTGGTGATTGCTCTTCGAGAATTACAGTGAGAGGTCGACGTTAACGGCCCTGGCAGCCATAAGACGTTGTTAAACACTGAATACTAATACAAAAGACGTGGCGCCCAATTCAAATGGGCAGCGATGGTGAAAGATCTCACCCGATTAATTTATCAAAAAACTAGGACGTCATAAATACTGGACATTAATACTAATATTAAGTTTTGGTTAGACACCTGTAAATCTCTTTTTACCGAATCTATATATACCTGTCAATTTAATACAATCGATAGCTATTACAATTGTTATATTAAGATGTCCTCAAACAGTGAATACTAATACAAAACAGCGTGGCGCCCATTCAAACGGGCAGCGGTGGTGATGGATCGCACATTAAAATATTATCGGGTTCGAGGCCATATGGTCATTGTAGAAAACATGTACATTTACTTTTACATTTTATAAATATTATGTTTGCGTAGATACCTTTAAATCGCATCTCTCCAAAGCTACATATTTTCGTCAATTTCGTTTAATCGCCACTGCCTTGTTTGGGGGTAGTGCCAGTCCCAAGCCTGGATAAGGCAGGAGGGCGACGGCAACGGCCTTTGATGCCATAGGCTGTCGTTAAACTGCGGAACTACTACTGCTACAATCGTCACGACCACACAATAATTATTTGACGGGCAGAAGTTGAAGTTAACGACCCAGGCAGCCACAAGATGTCGTTAAACGTTGAACATTAATAGTAAAGCCCATTCAAAAGGGCAGCCGTGGTGTAGGATCTCACCCGATTAATTCATTGAAAAATGAGCAGAAATGAGGCCGCCTACGGTCGCTACAGAAAAACGTGTAGACCTACATTTACATTTACATTTTGTTACCAGTATGCTCTGTTCAGTTGAAGCAATTGTTACATGGTTGGCAAAGTATTTTACATTTATTTACAATCAGTATGTGCCAAATAAACCGGATGTAATTGGAAAATAATTATTTTTAACTTCTGATAAAATGCCTCCTACCCTTCTGTGGGAATTACTGGTCCATTTAAATAACAGGCGAATTTTCAGCTTAGGACAAAACTGGGAACGAGTTTGATTAAGTAGTTCCTCAGTTTAACGACAGTTTATGACATCAAAGGCAGTTGACGTCGCCCTCCTCCTTTATCCAGGCTTGGGACTGGCACTACCCCCAAACAAGGCAGTGGCGGAGTTTTATTATTAGCTTTTAGTTTTATGTATTAGTTTTAAGTGTTTAACGACATCTTGTGGCTGCCAAGGCCGTTTACTTCGATATTTATTGAAAACTGTTGCCGCTTAAGTAGTAGTAGTTCCTCAGTTTAACGACAGCTTATTGCATCAAAGGCCGTTGCCGTCGCCCTCCTCCTTTATCCAGGCTTGGGACTGGCACTCGCCCCAAACAAGGCAATGGCGGAGTTTTCCGCTTAAGCGTCACACGAAATTGTTATACATAGCGTCGGAAAAAGCAATTTAGTGGTGTTTAAGCACAACATAATATTTGTAAAATTCTGTTAGAGCATTTTCCAGTCGATTTTCATAGTTTCCAATTTTCTGTTTTTTAGGGTCAGAAAAGGAAGATGTGTCAGGAAACTTCCAGAGTGAACTCCAGGCTAAGCTTTCGAAATTCCGGCAATCGACTTAAAAGCCATCATCGAAGCCATGACGCAGTAACAAACAGAGACCAATAAATTCCCTCCAGAATTACGACAATTATCTGACCTATCGTACAAAACTCACCATCACTTCGCCCCTTGCCATCTCTGTGCTGGTCTTTCACGCAAAACTGGAAACACTCCTCTTCCACAAATCCTATCCTGATACTTCCTCTTCCGCTTATAGCTGACTCTTTCTGATTGAATTCCAAACACCATCTACTCTAACCGTTTGACCGTCTGACAGCCTGACTCTTGAATCTCGAGCTGGAACTGAACCCTTCCTGCCTATAGATTTTGTTTTGACTGAGCGCCTGTGAATAAGCTGGAGACTTAGCTATCGTTGGGCTGTGTAGAAATATCAAGATTACGACTACGATTACGATAGCTCGTTAACACTTAACCTAATAAAGTTTGCAAAATTAACACGTTGAGGCAGCGGTCCTTCGCATGTGACTGCGTTTCAAACTGCATCAGAAACATGTTTTCATGCCGTCTTAAAGAGCTACAAGAACTGTGGTAAAACTAGGTTGTGCTTTACAGGTTGTGAGGCCATTTTTGACCTAAATTAAATTTAAAATCCATGTACTTACTGTCTCCGTTTTCGTGTCTTTCATTTTCAGAATTCATTATTATTACTATTCCTGCATTTATTAGGCGCCACTAACTAACGACTTAACATCAATCGACGGCGCCGAGCAATTGTGAGTGAAGGACTTGCTCAAGGTCCCTACAGAGTAACCGTCTCAGAGAAGAAGGCTCGAACCCCTACTGATGATGATGATGATGATGATGATGATGATGATAATAATAATACGATTTATAGAGCGCCATAGTAAGGCCGAGGCCGACAATAGGACGCTGTACATCCTGTACAAGCGAGGTCCTTAAAATGCGCTATATAAAAGATTAGATACATACATACATACATACATACATACATACATACATACATACATACATACATACATACATACATGTGCAGTTATACCGCTGACTGCAACCACATGTGTGTTGTTCCATCACAGACGGGTCAAGAAATATTTTCAACCAGCCTAAAAGTTGCAGCTACTCATTTTTAATGTTTGGTAGATGTAAATGTACATTTCTTTCTATAGCGACCGTATGGCTTTGACCCTTCTCGATTTTTAATGAATTAATCGGGTGAGATCCTTCACCACCGCCGCCCGTTTAAATGGGCGCCACGCCTTTTGTTTTAGTATTCAGTGTTAAATGACATGTTGTGCCTGCCAAGGGCCGTTGACGTCGATTTTTCTTTACCCAGAGTGATTTCAGGAAACCCACTGAATGAGATTGACGTCATAATTATAGATTCGAGAAGAGACAATTTAAAGGTGTCTAAAGAAAACAGCTTGTGGCTCACAGGCGCCGTTAACGTCGACCTTTCCTTGAGCGGGGAAGGAGATATTGGAATTTTGGCTGTCTATAGTAGGCCTAGTAGTAGTAGTAGTAGTAGTAGTAGTAGTAGTAGTAGTAGTAGTGGTAGTGGTAGTAGTGGTACTACTAGTAGTAGTAGTGCTTAGTAGTTCCAATGCTTAACGACATCTTATGTCAAAAAATGCCGTTGACGTCACCCTCCTCCTATATCCAGGCTTGGAGCTGGGCAATACCCGAGTACGGCAGTGGCGGAATTTAGCTATCCCTGAAACGCGTCTGGCGAATAGATAGTCAGTTCAATGCGTTTTCAAAGTGTTTTATTAGCAATTATTGTTAAATGATACCGGTGGTTGCTAGGGCCGTAAACGTCGACCTATCCTCAGCACACTGCATCAACAACTAGCTTCGATAGTAGTAGTTCCGCAGTTTAACGACAGCTTATGGCATCAAAGGCCGTTGCCGTCGCCCTCCTCCTTTATCCAGGCTTGGGACTGGCACTGCCCTCAAACAATTAAGGCAGTGGCTTCGATTAAACGAAATTGACAAATATATAGCATCGGAAATAATCGATTAAAAGGTGTTGGAGCATATCCTAATATTGGTAAAATGTAAATGTGGACGTTTATCTCTAGGGGCCATATGACATCGACCCTGCTCATTTTTCAAAGAATTTATCGTGTAAGATCCTTCACCACCGCTGCCCGTTTGAATGGGCGCCACGACATTTAAGGTCCCCGTGTGTGGACTGTGCTAAAATGTAAGTTAAGTTAAGGTCGATGTCAACGACGCTCGCAACCATAAGATGTGGGACAATGATCTAATACTAGGCTTTGTTTAGACACCTTTAAATCGGGTTTTCCTACCTTATATAAACGTCAATTTCGTTTATTTCATAAATTCTGAATCCAGAGTAACACAATCGATGAAAGCCGTGGTCAACGTCATCTGCCATTTACATCCATAACATGTTACAGTCAGGAAATCAATGTAAATGTGGACCTACTTGTATG
Organism: Norana najaformis; assembly: GCA_964023275.1. Classification (NCBI taxonomy): domain Eukaryota; kingdom Metazoa; phylum Annelida; class Clitellata; order Crassiclitellata; family Hormogastridae; genus Norana; species Norana najaformis. Next base: position 24,969,249 of record OZ029924.1, read on the forward strand.
TCTATGGCGACTTTACAATCCGACCCTGCTGATTTTTCAGTGAATTAATCGGGTGGAATCTTTCACCACTGCTGCCCCTAGCCATGCTTTAATACGTTTGAGCGGTTCCTGAAAGGGGCTATATAAATAAAGAGAGGCAGAGCATTTTGATTTGGCATGACACTACATTGAACGACCCTGGAAACTTTGTAGGATATGGTTTTATTGTTTGGTTTGTATGTGGCAGGCCATTAATTAATTCGTTACAAATGGTCATTTTAGCAGGAAAATAAGCATAAATTAGTACTTAAATCGAAAATTTGTTTTGCAACCACTTTCACAAAATTATAGCTCTTTAATCTTTAAGGCGAACGGGTTTCATTTTCGCCAGTTTGAAAGTTGTTTACAGCTGCGGGCTGTTTAACTGGACTGCCTTGAAAACGAAAGCAACAAATATTCTCTCAGTTTAAACAGGAAGGCAACCTTCCAAGGCTTTCCAGTTTGGATGTCTGATTCCTGAGCAGCTGCAAACAGTTTCAGCGTCTGAACACAACGAAAGACAGAAGTGGTCATGCGTGACGATCACGCCTACTTTAAAATAATAAATTTGTGTTACGCATCGTTGAATTACGGATGGCACAGTCGGCAAACTAGACCGAAGAGCTTAAAATAGCTTACGTGACATCATGTCTGCCAGCTAACATACTGTAATCGCACTAAGCAAGGTAAGATTCAAAAGATCGGGTGCAAACCCAAGATTTCCATCTTAGATCTTAGAGCAGAGATCTTGGAGTGTAGCCTATAAGATCTTAGAGTGCTCTAAGATCTTTGATTATAATATTATGGTGTTATTCTGATTTTAGAATTAATAAGTTTGTGAAAGTAGGGAGTTAGCCTTGACGTTGCCACTATTATGAATGCATGTCTTTATATTAAAATAAAATAATAAATAAATTATGCAAAGAAAATGGCTGTGTACACGAATTTAAAGGTTCAAAAGAGACGTTGAAAAGGAATGTCTAACGTCCATGTTTCAAGCCATAACTTATCAGATACGATTTCTCGTAATTCCAAATCAAAATTGTGTACTGTTGATCTAGAGACTGCAGTTGAACTATAGGCATCGGTTTAAGCAGTTTTATTGACTTAGCGCCTGTAATAAACTGATTTTTTAAACCAGGTTTTTTGGCAATGAATAATTAACGTGCTTGTTTCTTGCTACACCGGGTGCGATAGTCTCTAATCATTCTTCGTTCTTGTGCTTGTTCATGTTCATCTTCCGTTAGTTGTGTCTGGCGTCTGAGTTCTCCACGAGGCGTTGGCCCTACGATAGACTTCGTCGCTCAGAATTCCTCTTTTGGAGTCGTTTAAGGACGAATTTTTCCGTTTTTCCGCTGGATGTAAGAGCCGAATCGAGTTCCACAAAGATGTCGAGGGCGGCACTTTTGCTGGTTGTCGGAGAGGCCTTCAACGACGCGCAGAAAACCCTCATCCTAGACAGAATCGCCGAAGGTAACTCGCGTTTTATTTGAATTTATAATTATTGCTCTTCATTTTTCTGCTCGAACTTCGCATTTACATATTAAACTTACTGCTATAAATAGCTATGATACTTAATTACTAACATAATATTTTCTGTGATTAGTTGTTTAGTACGTGTTTTTACGCAGTAGTCTGGAACTGTCTGGAGGCTTCCAGAAGGTTTAGGGATGGTACTGGCGAAACACATCTGCTGACTCCAGTGTGAGGTTTTACCCCAATATTAGTGGTTGTTTGTAGGGGATTGGACACTGGCATGGCCCAAACTTTGAAAGGCGAAAAATGTTCAGTTAAAAGTGTACCCACGTAGTTTATACCTAATCGCTGTTTAGAATGGTTCAGTTGTAATTTGAATTTGGTGATTAATGTACCCAAAATATAAACAATACAATTCTATTTTTTGTATTATTATTATTATTATTATTATTTTATTTTGCATTATTTTATTTTCCGTTATTATTATTATTTTGCATTTATTACGTGCATAAGGTCAGTAAATCTGAATCTGAGGCACGAAGTAACTGTGAGTGAAGGACTTGCTCAAGATCCCTACACAGAAACTGTCTAAAGGGTGGCTCGAACCTGTGCTCTCTGCGTTGCAAGCCAAGCACTATATCCAGTTGTCTACCATGCCACACAAGTCCCTCACAGGACAAAACGAGGTTTCAAATCTCCCTCTGGTCATGCGATTTTGCATGCAGTGTGTTTGGTAGATAATCATTTCGTCCATAAAATCGGCCTGCTTGATAAAATGCAGTTCGGTTTCAGATAGCAGTTGTGTAATGCAACCGATTGAATGCGAGTATATGTTACAGAATGTGAGAAACATGCACGGGGTATGTAGGAAATTCCAGCTTGAGGCCAATTTCCGGCCCAGGCGACTAGAACGTGTAATTAGCATGCCACTTTTAAAGATTGATAGCAACAGCCCGATGAAAATGTGACTGAGGACATTCGTGCACATATTGTCTGATGATAAAGCACGTCGACTGTTGCCAGTGTTGCTTCCACTTCAAAAAATCTGTGGGGTGTATTCCTCCAATCCCCTGATGGCCTAGTATGGTAATGTAGCGTATATTTACAATTGGTGTGTATATCTGCAAAGAAAGTGGGATGACCTGTGCAGTTATTGCCACACTAGTGTCTGATGTTAGTAGACATTATGTGTACTTGTAAAAGTACAGCTGGCATGTTGCATTGTGCCTGAAGGGCGGCGGTGGTGGTGGTGTGGGTGGTGGTGGTGGTGGAATGGGTGGTAGTATGGGTGGAATGGCTGGGTGGTGGAATGGGTAGTGGTATGGGTAGTGGTGGCGGTGGTGTTGGTGGTATGGGTGGCGGCGGCGCGATGGCGGGGGTGGGGCAGGGGCGTGGGTGAGGGTGGAGATGGTGGTGATATGGGTGGTGGTGGTATGGGTGGTGGTTGTAGTGGCTATGATGGTGGTGATGGTGGTACATGTGACCTCCATGACATTCGTTTGTCATTAAAGTCCTGCATCGGTTGGTAAACACTTCAGTATCACACTCTCTGAGACACAGCGTGGCCAAGAGCTTCTTAAACATGAATTGCCTAGCCTTATTATTATTTTTTTATTTACTAAGCACCATTATCTAATGACTAAACAAGTAAACATCAGTCGATTGCACTGAGCAATTGTGATTGAAGGACTTGCTCAAGGTCCCTAAGCAGTAACCGTCTAAAGAGAGGGGTGATCGAATCCATACTCTGCATTTCAAGCCGAGCTATCCAACCAGTCGGCTACCATGCCCCAATATCAATTGATGCCCTGATAACGGGCGCTATAGAAGTCATTAGATTAGACCCACTGGATTTAGACTGGGGAGGTTCGAACCCATACTCTCCGCTTTACAAGCTGAGCGCTGGAACCAATCGGTTACCAAGCCCCATTATCGACTGATGCCCTGATAACGGCACTATAGAAGTCATTAGATTAGGCCCACATGGATTTAAACTGGGGAGGCTCGAACCCATACTCTGTACGTTACAAGCCGAGCGCTCTTACCACTCGGCTGCCGCGTGCTTCATGGTAGCTTTATACTTGTGTCTATGTCTGTCAGACATGTCGTGACTGTTGGTGCTCGTTCGACACTCGAACTCAGTGTCTGAATTTCAGTTCAACATGAAATATTAGTCCTGTGAGATACGCTGGTATATTTACTAGCTTGACACCCGTATAATTAACGAAATTACTGTGTTATCAATTCGCCCAAAATGTAATTGGCCTCTCTAGTTAGTTAGTGCCCTAGAAACCGCGGATAGTTAGCTTAGTTTGAGGTAGGTATGGGTTGAGGGTGTCGTGGGGTTGGCAAAGATAATTGGGTGATTGTTCAGTGTACATGGTCAGAAAAATTTGGGTGATGACTAAATGTTTGTTGGAAGATAAGTGAGTTGAAATGACCTGAGGCCAGTGGCGACTTCATTTTCTCGGCCTTGGCATTTGTGATTGTGGAGAAGGATATTGTGTTGTGCTCGACTTACTTGTCCGGATATTTGTTTAGTGACAGATTTTATTTTTTATGGCAACAAAGACATATTTGCAGGATCATAATGATGAGACATAGTTATGATATGTATTGTATGTTAAATATATTATTATTGTTAATCTGCCAATTCTGGGGAGGAGACAGGATTTTAAGTTTGGTGTGAAGTAGTTGTGGGAACTGGGGTGTAATGACTGAAACGTTTAGGAAAACATATGTCTGCTAAGTTTAGGGGTGTACATCCATTAAGCCCTCATCAGAAACCTTCCATGAACTTTTAGTTCTTGTTACCTTACCCATGGGATGGTTATGTTTCTAAGGGTGCCATATAAATTCATTATACAATTCATTAAAGTGACAAATAAATTCACAACACAATATATTAAAGTGAAAAATAAATTCACAGCACATTACATTAAAGTGACACATAAACACACAGCACATTACATTATAGTGAAATATAAATTCACAACATGATACATTAAAGTGAAATATAAATTCACAGCACAATACATTAAAGTGAAATATAAACTGACTACACAATACCTTAAAGTGAAAAATAAATTCACAACATCATCATCATCATCAATAACCGTGGGCTCAATGCCCATATTCACAACACAATACATTAAAGTAACAAATAAATTCACAAGTGAAATATAAATTCACAACATAACACTGCTGAGTGTTGTATACAATACAGCAGACTAACAAACTGAACAAACCGGAGTTTAGAATAGTGGTCCTTACCAGTTGGTAAACAAGCCCTGCTATGAGTGATGAGCAGCCTGGGCTTCAAACCCTGCCCTGCCCACCTGACCCTCTTCTGTGTACTAATGATCTCTCGTCCATTCTAATTAGCCTTAAACGAACTGGGTCTATAATTAGACAGGGTGAGGTAGGTCAAAAGGTCAAGAGTAAATTGGGTTACTCATGGATGTCAGTGCCTCTGGCTTTGGGTACAGATTAAAGTAAGGGGTGGGGTGGAAATGGAAGCTGTCGTCAATGTCACTTGAAGCCTACATCATTGTCTCCATCATCATCGTCGTCGCCGCCATGATCACCGTCATCACCACCACCATCGTCATCACCATCACCGTGATCACCACCACCATCGTCATGATCATCATCATCATCACCAGAGGTGTTCTTTGCCCTTTTCAGGGTTTTGCCAACCTTGTTGACCCTGGTGACGTCAGAGCCTATGTTGTATACTTGTAATTGTCAAGCAGTAGTTCAGTATGCCCTCAGTCAAAGCAGTAGTTTATTTTCCCCTCGAGTGGAAGGGTTTTTATTATGATTTCTGCATTTATTAATCGCCACTATCAAATGATATGCATCAATCAATGGCACTGAAGTGTTGTGACTTGCTCAAGGTTCCTACACGGTAACCGTGTCAGTGGTGGCTCGAACCCGTACTCTCCACATTACAGCTGAGGCTACTATACCGTTTCTAAAGACTTCAACGTCATTAACTCATTTCCGGGTAGAAACTGGGTCAGTCACAGGACTCATAAAATGTCAGGCAATAACTCTAAGTCATAAATTGAGTTATGGCTGACAGATAGTAGCTCTAAAGTTCATAAAATTTGTGGATTAGTTATATGGCTGCCAATTTGGTTGAGCACTTGCCCTTGCTATGTTAGGAGCTTGTGCAAGTTCTTGACCCGTGATTGCGTAGCGCCATCTATTGATGAGTAATAACAAAGATTTAGGATATCACTAGAGGCTTACTGTTAACCTGATTGTTCAAGTCCTTTTTCGTGACTCCTGATTTCGCCATTTGTGCTACCTCTCAAGGAGGTGACGAGGTTGTGGCAAGCACTGTAGAGTCGAGCAATGCTGGGCAATGTTAGTACATGGATGGATGACTGTTCATGCAATGCGAGGCCTGCTGAGCCAACTCAGTCTGCCATTCCACAGTGATCAGTAAATTTTTAGGAGTGTTAGTCCGAAGTTTAACAGAAAAGGATTGTTGGGTCTGGTGTGTGCTACGGCCATTATATCCATCAACCCCAGCTCCTATGTTACTGATAAGATATGTTACTGATAATATATGTTACTGATAAGATATGTTACTGATATGTTACTGTTTGTTATCTTTGCCTTTTGACAATTGTCAGATTTGAATTCAACATGTTAGGAGTTTCTGATAAACAGGGTTTTGGAGAACAGTTGTTTGTAATGTGATTCCATTTAAGACAATTAGTTGATTCCGGTGTCAAATTGTAGCATTTACTCAAGCAGTTAAACAGTTTATACCAAACATGTTTACATGTGACTACTGCCCTTGAAGAATTGTGCATGGACTTGTAAATTAGTGTGGCCACATCATCATCATTATCATCTTATCATCAGCTTGATCATCCACATTATTGTCAACATTATCATCAGCGTTATCTTCAACATAGATCATTATCATCAACATTATCATAGACAGTCATTATCATCATCAACATTATCATAGACACAGTCATTATCATCAACATTGTCATCCTCTTTATCAACATTCATATTATCATCAACATTATCATCAACTCAGTCGTCAAGATTATTGTCAACATTATCATTCTATTTATCAACAAGAGGCACAGGTTACAGTACAGTTGATCATGTAATCGTAAACTCGAAATTTCTAATGCGCTACTTATTACGAGTGCTGCGTCAAGTCAGTGGGGTTGTACAAAAATGCCATGTCAAAGAACCAAGTCCGGGTGCCGGAAGACCAGACAGAAAGAAGGGGGAGAGGGGCTGTTGTGTTTAAGCTGAGGGAAATGGGAAGACAGTCTCCACTGTATAGTGATATTAGTCACCAGTGTACTATAGGTCTTCATTGTACCAGGACTGGTTAAACTGTTTCGGGGAATCGTGGTGTTTGCCTAAGTCTTTAATTGTTTCGTCCCTTTGTTAACTTACCCTCTTTGCTGTACTAGTCCTTTGTGAACACTAGCGCCATCTAAACGCAGCTAGAATGGGGTAGGTGGGGGGATTGGTGGGTGAGGCGGGTGTGGTATGGGTTACACCGAGTGCGTTGCTAGTCATTCATAATGAGTCCTTTCATCAATGTCTGAATGATTTTTTACCAGTGAGAGACAGTGGCTGGTAGCAAACACATGTGTTTGTAATTAACTCTCTCTCAGACTCGTTTTAACCAGATTGAAAAGTAGACGTGTGGTGATTAGAGCCAGATATGAACACAAAATAATTTAATGCTCGCGGTGGTCTGTGGGTAACGCGTTTGGTCAGTGATCATGCGGTTGCGGGTTCGACTTCGTGTATCGACCCTGGGGAAGTTGTTTGCGCACACCGTGCCCCTGTCACAAAGCAGTAGAATTTGGTACCGGCGTAAGCTGGGTGGCAAACGGCAAGTCCTGCGATGCCACTGGCCCCGTGTCCAGGACCTTGGAATTCGTCCACTGCCGGCTGAAGGGCCTAAAGAAAAGGAAATGAGTGCCTCCCCCACGTCTCACTTGTGAAATGTGGGATACTTCATATTACTTAAAGAGTTGTCGTGATCGATTGCTTAACGACAGCTTGAATGTCTTTTATATTGCGTTGGTAAAGAAGGAAATAAAGGTGTCTAAAGCAGAGCGTAATATTATTGGTACAAACGATGCACTGGCTCCTTGGGATTCGTCCTTTGCCGGCTCAAGAGCCTAAAGGAAAGGAAATGAGCGCCTCCCCTATGTCTCACTTGTGGGACACTTAACAGATTTAACCTGTGCTGTTATCCATTGTGTAACGACATCTTGTGGCTGCTGTCGCCGTTAACGCCGAACTTAGATAAAACCAAAAGGAGTCCTTCAGTTGAACAAAATAAAATGGCTTTTATATAGCGTTGACAATGAAGGATTTAAAGGTGTCTAACCTGAGCGTAATATTATTGGTGCAAACGATGTACTGGTTCCTTGATATTCGTCCATTGCCGGCTCTAGGGCCAAGAAAAGGAGATGAGCGCCTTCCCTACGTCTCACTTGTGGGATATGGGATACTTTTCTTCACTTACACTTCTGGTAATTTGAGCCATCTTTGCTCACTGACAATTTTTTGTTCATAATGACTTTTAACTCCACTTTTAAGGTTAGCGCAGACAGCTCTCTTGTGAGGTACTTAAAGACGCTATAGTAATTATCTAAATACATACATACACAATTAAAAAAACAACAGTGAAACAAGACACCAGGATGAGTCACCGCTGTACTATAGGTCTTCGATGTACCGGGACTGGTTAAACCGTTTGGGGGAAATTGTTTGGGGGGGGAATTGTGGCTTTTGCCCTTAGCCCTTAATTGTTTCGTGGCTTTGTCAATGCTCCAGTTCCCAGCTATTTAAGCCTTCCCGCAGACAATCACTGTGTAAGGTCCTTGATGAGAGTCTTCTTCTGGTTCTCTGCCCTCAGGCAGGTTCAGACATCCGACAATGCCACTCCTTCTAGTGACCTCTTCATTCGTGTACTCCGGACTTGTAGAGAGAAGTGGTCTCCCGTTGCAGAGAGAAGTGGTCTCCCGTTGCAGAGAGAAGTGGTCTCCCGTTGCAGAGAGAAGTGGTCTCCCGCTGCAGAGAGAAGTGGTCTCCCGTTGCCTTCCTCTCGGTGTTTTTAGCCAGACACCATCTCCTAGCCTTGATAAGCTCCACTATCCGTCCTTCAGGAACTTTGCCCCGTGGCTCTTGCACATAAGAAGACTCGATCATCCACTATGCACCTTTCGAGAACAGAGGAACCACGTGAGGGTGACGTGGTGGACAGGTGAACAGCAGGGGCTTTTGGAGACGCTGACCGCCCCATTTCCTTCCCCACAGTGAGAGTAAGAGGAACAAAATAGATGAGTTGACTAGCAAATTCTTGTGAAGAATCTCGAGAGCTTGACAAGATCTTCATAACACACCTGATAAGGTAGGTGTGAGCTGAAGCATTTCGAGAGCTCCCTGCTTAATCAGTAGAGAGATTCAGTTGATTCTTTTCGTCAGTGGATTGAGTCATCCGTCAATGGGTTGATTCATCCATCAATGGGTTGATTCATCAGATTAGTTTTCTCTCCGTTAGGGGTTGATGGGAGGCGAATGGGGGACAGGCCAGGTCAGTCCCCAGAGGGTGGTATTGTCGAGAGGGTTAATGAGTCACCATGCCCTGGCTGCTAACTTAAACCCTTTGTGTTAAAAGCAACGCGGGGGTTTTTTCTGGTAATCCTGCCACTACAATAGACAATACAGGTAGCTAGGCCCGTGTTGGCTCAGCGGGTGTTCAAACAACCAGTCCTGTATGACGCATTACTCATTAACTTCTTTGTTCTACCCGAATATCTTTGTAAATAAAATGTACAATAAATTATCCTTACAGAACAAAGAAATTATATTGCCAGATAAAAAGGTATTTATGAACAATAATGAATGTGTTCAAACTTATGTAACTAACACCATTGGGTTCCACTGGTATGAGAGTGCATACAAATGGTGACTTTTTCCAGCTATTCAAGCCTTCCCTTGGATAATCACTGTATAAGGATCCTGTGACTTTTCCAGCTATTTGAGCCTTTCCTCAGGCCATCGCAGTATAAGGACCTTGGTGACTTTTCCAGCTATTTGAGCCTTTCCTCAGGCCATCGCAGTATAAGGACCTTGGTGACTTTTCCAGCTATTTGAGCCTTTCCTCAGGCCATCGCAGTATAAGGACCTTGGTGACTTTTCCAGCTATTTGAGCCTTTCCTCAGGCCATCGCAGTATAAGGACCTTGGTGACTTTTCCAGCTATTTGAGCCTTTCCTCAGGCCATCGCAGTATAAGGACCTTGGTGACTTTTTCCAGCTATTCAAGCCTTCCCTCGGATAATCACTGTATAAGGATCTTGTGACTTTTCCAGCTATTTGAGCCTTTCCTTAGGCCATCGCAGTATAAGGACCTTGGTGACTTTTCCAGCTATTTGAGCCTTTCCTCAGGCCATCGCAGTATAAGGACCTTGGTGACTTTTCCAGCTATTTGAGCCTTTCCTCAGGCCATCGCAGTATAAGGACCTTGGTGACTTTTCCAGCTATTTGAGCCTTTCCTCAGGCCATCGCAGTATAAGGACCTTGGTGACTTTTCCAGCTATTTGAGCCTTTCCTCAGGCCATCGCAGTATAAGGACCTTGGTGACTTTTCCAGCTATTTGAGCCTTTCCTCAGGCCATCGCAGTATAAGGACCTTGGTGACTTTTCCAGCTATTTGAGCCTTTCCTCAGGCCATCGCAGTATAAGGACCTTGGTGACTTTTCCAGCTATTTGAGCCTTTCCTCAGGCCATCACAGTATAAGGACCTTGGTGACTTTTCCAGCTATTTGAGCCTTTCCTCAGGCCATCGCCATATAAAGACCTTGGTGACTTTTCCAGCTATTTGAGCCTTTCCTCAGGCCATCGCAGTATAAGGACCTTGGTGACTTTTCCAGCTATTTGAGCCTTTCCTCAGGCCATCGCAGTATAAGGACCTTGGTGACTTTTCCAGCTATTTGAGCCTTTCCTCAGGCCATCGCAGTATAAGGACCTTGGTGACTTTTCCAGCTATTTGAGCCTTTCCTCAGGCCATCGCAGTATAAGGACCTTGGTGACTTTTCCAGCTATTTGAGCCTTTCCTCAGGCCATCGCAGTATAAGGACCTTGGTGACTTTTCCAGCTATTTGAGCCTTTCCTCAGGCCATCGCAGTATAAGGACCTTGGTGACTTTTCCAGCTATTTGAGCCTTTCCTCAGGCCATCGCCATATAAGGACCTTGGTGACTTTTCCAGCTATTTGAGCCTTTCCTCAGGCCATCGCAGTATAAGGACCTTGGTGACTTTTCCAGCTATTTGAGCCTTTCCTCAGGCCATCGCAGTATAAGGACCTTGGTGACTTTTCCAGCTATTTGAGCCTTTCCTCAGGCCATCGCAGTATAAGGACCTTGGTGACTTTTCCAGCTATTTGAGCCTTTCCTCAGGCCATCGCAGTATAAGGACCTTGGTGACTTTTCCAGCTATTTGAGCCTTTCCTCCGGCCATCGCAGTATAAAGACCTTGGTGACTTTTCCAGCTATTTGAGCCTTTCCTCAGGCCATCGCAGTATAAGGACCTTGGTGACTTTTCCAGCTATTTGAGCCTTTCCTCAGGCCATCGCAGTATAAGGACCTTGGTGACTTTTCCAGCTATTTGAGCCTTTCCTCAGGCCATCGCAGTATAAGGACCTTGGTGACTTTTCCAGCTATTTGAGCCTTTCCTCAGGCCATCGCAGTATAAGGACCTTGGTGACTTTTCCAGCTATTTGAGCCTTTCCTCAGGCCATCGCAGTATAAGGACCTTGGTGACTTTTCCAGCTATTTGAGCCTTTCCTCAGGCCATCGCAGTATAAAGACCTTGGTGACTTTTCCAGCTATTTGAGCCTTTCCTCCGGCCATCGCAGTATAAAGACCTTGGTGACTTTTCCAGCTATTTGAGCCTTTCCTCAGGCCATCGCAGTATAAGGACCTTGGTGACTTTTCCAGCTATTTGAGCCTTTCCTCAGGCCATCGCAGTATAAGGACCTTGGTGACTTTTCCAGCTATTTGAGCCTTTCCTCAGGCCATCGCAGTATAAGGACCTTGGTGACTTTTCCAGCTATTTGAGCCTTTCCTCAGGCCATCGCAGTATAAGGACCTTGGTGACTTTTCCAGCTATTTGAGCCTTTCCTCCGGCCATCGCAGTATAAGGACCTTGGTGACTTTTCCAGCTATTTGAGCCTTTCCTCAGGCCATCGCCATATAAGGACCTTGGTGACTTTTCCAGCTATTTGAGCCTTTCCTCAGGCCATCGCAGTATAAGGACCTTGGTGACTTTTCCAGCTATTTGAGCCTTTCCTCAGGCCATCGCAGTATAAGGACCTTGGTGACTTTTCCAGCTATTTGAGCCTTTCCTCAGGCCATCGCAGTATAAGGACCTTGGTGACTTTTCCAGCTATTTGAGCCTTTCCTCAGGCCATCGCAGTATAAGGACCTTGGTGACTTTTCCAGCTATTTGAGCCTTTCCTCAGGCCATCGCAGTATAAGGACCTTGGTGACTTTTCCAGCTATTTGAGCCTTTCCTCAGGCCATCGCAGTATAAGGACCTTGGTGACTTTTCCAGCTATTTGAGCCTTTCCTCAGGCCATCGCAGTATAAGGACCTTGGTGACTTTTCCAGCTATTTGAGCCTTTCCTCAGGCCATCGCAGTATAAGGACCTTGGTGACTTTTCCAGCTATTTGAGCCTTTCCTCCGGCCATCGCAGTATAAGGACCTTGGTGACTTTTCCAGCTATTTGAGCCTTTCCTCAGGCCATCGCCATATAAGGACCTTGGTGACTTTTCCAGCTATTTGAGCCTTTCCTCAGGCCATCGCAGTATAAGGACCTTGGTGACTTTTCCAGCTATTTGAGCCTTTCCTCAGGCCATCGCAGTATAAGGACCTTGGTGACTTTTCCAGCTATTTGAGCCTTTCCTCAGGCCATCGCAGTATAAGGACCTTGGTGACTTTTCCAGCTATTTGAGCCTTTCCTCAGGCCATCGCAGTATAAGGACCTTGGTGACTTTTCCAGCTATTTGAGCCTTTCCTCAGGCCATCGCAGTATAAGGACCTTGGTGACTTTTCCAGCTATTTGAGCCTTTCCTCAGGCCATCGCCATATAAGGACCTTGGTGACTTTTCCAGCTATTTGACCTTTCCCTCAGACAGTCGCCATATAAGGAGTGCATACAAGTGGTGACTTTTTCCAGCTATTCAAGCCTTCCCTCGGATAATCACTGTATAAGGACCTGGGTGACTTTTCCAGTTATTTGACCTTTCCCTCAGACAGTCGCCATATAAGGACCTTGGTGACTTTCCCATCTATTTGAGCAAGTACTTAGTACACATATGCGACCATGCTTGAGAAAACCCTCACAGAGTCGGAAAAATCAAAATCTGGATTTGATGTGCAGTTGATTTGGCTGTAATTGCTGATTAATTTGGTGAAAATCACATGTTTCTGTCACAAAGAATAAAGAAGCTACCATTTTTCAAAGCTGTAGATCTCTTCATTTTTAAGAAATTGTGTATTAAAGTTTACCATAACTATGACTCAACCTAAGTTGCTGTGCCTAGGGCTCATGAATATTTATGAGTTTAGTAAATTGGAGCGTATTCATGCGCCTATGAGGCTGTCATCAATGATGTCTTCATAAAACAGGCTAAGCAAAATATTTACTTGACTAGTTCATTTGCATAACAATAGATGTACACAACTCGAAATCAGGGCACCAAAGGACATGTCAGGTTAAGTTTTTTGCAGGGCATCATAGAAATAATAAATAATAAAAGTAAATATGAATATGTATAGAAAAAATATAGAAAAAATATAAGAATAATATTATATGAATAATGTAATAACTATATATTAAGAATAATATATATATATATATAATATCTGTAGAAAAATAAAAATATATACAAATAATACAAATAGAAGCAAAACTCTACAAAGTACTTGCAGTTTGATAGCTAACATAGCTAAGAATGTGTGCATCAGTGTGTGTGTATGTGTGGTGTGTGTGTGTGTGCGTGTGTGTGAAGAGAATGCATTTTGTCCCATTTAAACAGACATAATAATATTAATAATAATACTTATATTTGTCCTCATAATAATAATAAGACGATTTATATGGCGCCATAGCTCGGACGAGGTTAAGAAGAGGGCGCCGCACAGGAGTACTTCTAGGGTTCTGTATATCATCTGTTCGTGGCGCCAGCCATTGATTGTGGTGATGTTTACGACTAAATGATCTCCATTCTTTTTCAGTCATCTGTCGAATTTAATGCTTCTCCAATGTTTAGTCTAAGCCTGGTGACATCTTTGTTTATATTCCCCATCCGGCGTCGTGGCAATCTTCTCTGCTTTTTTTATTTGACTCTTGCATGTAGCGGTTTGTGTGGGATTCGGTCAACATGTTATTTTCGTCTGACAATGAAAACTTGTGGGTGTGTGTGCAATGGAGTGTTGCAAGTTCTGCGTGGTCGAACCATGCGTTGGTAACTTATGGAGACATTGAGTGTGGTATCTTGATATCTTAAGCATGATATCACCATGCCCTGAGTGCAGTTCCGTAGCTGCTGCCATCGGGTTTGGCCATACTACACTGCTGTACAAACTGTATTATTGTTATTATTATTGCTATTGTTATTATTACTATTATTATTGTTATTATTATCATGGTATGTTTGGCGTGGTGGTCTATGGGTAACGCGTTTGGGCAACGAACATGCGGTTACGGGTTCGACTCCTTGTAATGACCCAGGGCAACATCTTTGCACACAGTGTTCCTTTGTCACCAAGTGGTATAATTTGGTACTGGCATAAGCTGGGAAGTAAACGGCAAGTCCTGCGATGCACTGGCCCCATGTGCAGGACCTTGGGATTCGTCCACTGTCGACTGAAGGGCCTAAAGAAAAGGAAATGAGTGCCTCCCCCACGTCTCACTCGTGAAATGTGGGATACTTCATATTACTTAAAAAGTTGTCGTGATCGATTAACGACAAGGATTCTGTACTCTGTACAACTGCAAGGATTCTGTACTCGTCAAGTTAAAAGCAGTTAGCTGCCAAATTATTATTGTTATTATCATTGTTGTTGTCGTTGTTGTCGTCGTGATCATTATCATCGCCATCATCATCGTTTGATTCCTTGTTTTTAGTCACTGGATACTTTATCAGCAGAAGACTACTTCTTACAAGATGTATCCACTCTCCACAGAGTGACAGTCGTGTCTGTTCTTGACAGCTAATTGCTTTAGAGTTTTGTTTATATTTTTCTGATAGTTTGCACGCAATCCCTTGGCAATGCGTCTTGCCACACTCATGTTCCGGCAATTGCCGAGTTGCCTTGTTCTCCTGACAGATTAATTGCCGCGGAGACCGACGCTAATAAGCAAGGTACACAGGTAGACGATCGCGCACCTGGTGTAAATTAGCCTACCTTAATTAGAACGCGAACATGACACACCCTTTGCAAGACAACGTTTTCCTATCCCTCGGATGAATCACAGATGATAGAGGGGTCTGGCGGGTATGCCAGGTGTTATTGAATGTTACGTATGTTGCTCACAAGAGGTAGACCCTTCCCCGATCTTGTGTTTCTTGAGTAGTTTGGCAGAAGTTGATTACTTTTACCATTACGAAGTGGTTTACTCAGCTCTTCGCCGCTAGCAAGATGTTACAGATGTTTGTTGCCTTTAGGCGTTATGTCTGTAATGGAACATTTATGCTGCGGAATTTATCTTAGTGGAAATGTTATTCTCGAATTCACTGTAATTCTAGAACGAAGCTTTCGTTCTTTCGTTGTAAAATGATACTTTTTGGAATGAATCATTTATTCTAGAACGGATTCATTTTATTGTAGAACATGTTCATTTTAGAATGGATCATGTGTTCTAGAATGGATCATTTGTTCTGAAATGGATCATTATAGAATGAGTCATTTATTCTAAAATGGATATTTCGTTGTAGAAGATTTTCATTCTATAATGAGTCATTTATTCTAAGATTGATATTTTATTATACAAGAGTCCATTCTAGAGTGACTCAGTTATTCCAAAATGGATATTTTGTTACAGTAATGATTCTCATTCTAGAATGAATCATTTTTGTTAGAATGGATGAAAATATTCTGGACTGAATCACGGTAGAATGAGTCTTCCATTCTAGAACAGATCCTTCATTCTAGCCATTTATTCACCTTGGCTCAGATCCGGAGAATAGAATTGATCACCTGTCCCACGTCCCTGTACCACATCTGATACTCATCGTAGTCTTACGTGCTCGTGAGGAAGGTCGTTGGGTGACTCAGAGGTTTTTCCTCTTATCAACAGTTTTCGGTGAAGCGAGCCAATGTTGGCATTCTTAAGGTGTAATCCATGTTCGTCCGGAGTAGACCCCGAGCGTACCCCGACGCGGCAACACTGGGCGAAGCGTATGAAAGCCGCTCGGAATGTTTTCGGTGCGTACCCGGGGTAGGCTATGAACGCACCTGTAGAAAAGCTATGCCCATTGCAATACTGCGTTCTTTTATTCTCCTATACGAAAACATCCACTTGAGAAATTCCTGACGTGCTTTTGGCGTTTACGATCGAACTCAGACCGTTGCGAAATTGCTGTTTTAACATCTGTATCTCTCACTGTCTGTGTGTGTGTGTCTCTCTCTCTCTCTGTCTATATCTCTCTCTGTCGTCCGCATATCTGTGTCATTGTCTCTCTCCTCTGTATCACTGTGTCTCTCCTGTGTCACTGTATCTCTTTCTCTCCTTGGGGTCTTTGGGGTGTTCGTGTTTATGTCAACGATTTGATGACCCTCAATGATTGATCGCTCAGTGGGTTTAAGACTGCCCTATATGTTTGCGGTGTTCTGCTCGTTGAAGTTTCGACTTGTATGTCGATATATCCATCCGCTACAACCTGCGAAGCCCTTTGGACCCTTCATAATTGTCGCAGAGATGCTGATCCCTTTGGAGCTGAGAAAGTGCCACCAGGTGGTCCTAGAGATTTGTGTGAAATTGATATTTATATGGGGCCATGTATCGTGTGACTCGGAAGTTATACAAACTATTAGCACTTCTGCTTAGGTGTGAGCGGTTTTCCAAAATTTTAGTAGTTCAGTATTCGGTTTGGGCATGCGATCGTAATTGCAAAGTCGAGATGTCTACAGCGCCCAACTAAAGCTAAGTCGCGGGAAGCAGCTTATTCACAAGCGCTCAGTCAGAACAAAATCGATAGGCAAGAAGGGTTCCGTTCCATCATCAGCATCATAATAATAATAATAATAACAATAATGACGATTTACAAAGAGCCGTAGCATGGCCGAGGCCGAAGAAAAGAGCGCTGTCCATGAGTCCAAAAATCAATGACCGTCGTAAGATATCTTTAAAAAATATGTCTTAAGTCAACACTGTGCATTAAGACACTGGCGCTATAAAAGTCGCCGGATAAGGCCACATTGCGGTCTTCTCGTATCACCGCTGTTCTTTTTAGGAGTGCACTGCCCCGCCCTGAAGAGAATCGTCCATAGCAGGTCCACGGCAGAGCAAGGTTGGCAAACACACACATGGTGTATTTGCGGATGGAGATTGACAGTGATGAGACATCCAGACCCTTTACAAGAAATGTCTGCTAACAGCAGAAACTCATGTGGTTCAAGTGTCAGTCCCTGTGCCATACAGCCAGACATCGTTTCTGTAATCAGTCATAATCCTGCGACATCACCTTCTTAGTTCTTTCTCTGGGTCAGTTTACCACTGCATTGTGCTACTGCCTACCACCCCACAGGTTCGTGTGATTGATGCAGATAGCAACGTTAACCATCTTGCTACAGGCCACATTAACCAACTGATTCTTATTAGCAGACAATTAATATCTGTCCACATTAGATGTCTGCTGTAACCTTTCGCACACTGCCACCAAATCTGCACCAATTCACCTCATTATCTCTAATAAGGTGAATTATATCCTACCCGGATTCCTCTTCTTACCCTTTTCTATCCTGCAGATCAAATTCCAAACGCCATCCACCGTAGCCGTCTGCTTGCCTGATACTTTGATCTCAATCTCGAACCGAAGCCTTCTTGTCTATTTTATAGTAGTATGTTGAAATGCAAGTATTGCTTGCACATAGTTGGCTGACTGTAGGTCACAGTGACTAGTTTTGCAACAGACAGTTTGTGAATGAGTATTCCAGACATTATTAGGAGTGTGGTTGAATCGAAGTGGAGTCTTTTTTAATCAGGAGCCAGTGCAGATGTGGAAGGGGGTTTATTGGAGATAGGGTATCTTTGACATCTAATGGAGATAGAGTATCTATGACATTATAACAGAGATGGAGTAGCGTTGGACTCTGTTCTGCTAACGATAAGACGCGGACATCCGCGTGTAAAGCGTTCGCTCGGGTAATTATTAACTGGACGAAACAGTGCTGCGAGTGATGGGGGGGAATTGCGGTGCGGCGGAAATTCGAATTAGAAGGAATGGTATCAGATGTGTTTATGGGTTTGGAACCTTGCTATGTGTGTCTGTCTGTCTGCCTTTATCTGTCTCGGTCTGTCTCTCCCTCTCTGTCTGTCTGTCTGTCTCGGTCTTTCTCTCCCTGTGTGACTGCCTGCCTGTCTCTTCTATCTTTTCCTGTTTCAGTCTCTCTCTCTCCTTTTCTTTGCGTGTCTATCTGTCTGTCTGTCTTTTGGTATCTGTCTCTCGGTCTGTCTGTCTGTCTCTCTCTGTTTCTTTCTTTGTCTGTCTGTCTGTCTTTTTGCCTTTCAGTCTGTCTTTTTCTCTGTCTGTCTGTCTGTCCGTCTGCCTGTCTGTCTGTCCGTCTGTCTGTCTGTCTGTCCGTCTGTCTGTCCGTCTGTCTGTCTGTCTGTCCGTCCGTCTGTCTGTCTGTCGGAGTCCTGCTGAGGTTTTTAGTGAGGCCTTCTAAATCAGAAGCTAAGTCTTTGTTCCTTGTTTTTAAGCTAGACTCGGTACTGTTGACTTGTTCGTCAGAGCTGAACAGACAATATTGTATCAACGAAGGCATAACAAGACTTAGACTAAACACACGAGATAAGTGCTAGAGTTTATAAATCACCAAAGGCAATGGAACTCATTTATATGAGCTCATCACGGCCAAATGTCTGGCGTCAGATAAATACTTTAGCACGTGGTTGGAAACTTTGACTGATTGATGCCTTGTGCTGGATGATAGCGTTGGCGTTTTTGTGGTTTGCTGATAAGATTAGAGATTAGAGATTAGAGAATAGAGATTAGATAGAGGAAGGAAGGACAATTCAACAGTTGCGTGAAATCTTGATCCTGTGACTGAAAGGATTTGAACATTATTATAGTATTTATTATTTCTGCAGTTATTAAGTGCCTGTGTCTTACCACTAAGCCTCAATCAATGGCGCTGAACAATTGTTAGTGAAGGACTTGCTCAAGGTCCCTACACAGTAACTGTCTCAGGGAAGAAGACTCGAACCCATACTGTCAAACCCATACTGTCAAACCATTACTGTCAAACCCATACTGTCAAACCCATACTGTCAAACCCATACTGTCAAACCCATACTGTCAAACCCATACTGTCAAACCCATACTGTCAAACCCATACTGTCAAACCCATACTGTCAAACCCATACTGTCAAACCCATACTCTCAGACCCGTGCTCTTGAACGTGTACTTTCGGCATTACATTAATTCAGATAGTTTATATAGCACCCCTTCAAGTAGTATACCTAGAGACGTCCCCAACCTAGCTCGAGCAGAAGAGAAGAGTGTTTTCCAGGAATTCCCAGCATCATAGGGGTGTTTCCCAGGAATTCCCAGCATCGTAGGGGTGTGTCCCAGGAATTTCTCCCCTTCTGGGGTTCTTCATCTTCCTGTTAAGCTAGGATGAATCATGATGCGGATGTTGGAGTTGCTGCTGATTATGATGAAGATTATGATTATGAATGGATTTTGGTTCAGCTGGGTCGTTGGCATCTCTTAAGTGGCGGCTAATCCTTTGATCTTGTTGTGAAGCAGGAACCGGGAACCGATGTATGTTTACATCAAGGAAATGTCGGGCGTGATTCTTTTAATGCCGGTAATTTATATCTACTGAATTCTTTGGACTAAAATAACTCTGCGCAGCACGTGATGTGAATTTTTAATCAGTTAGAATCAAAGGTGGGTTAGAATAGTTCTCTGCTTTTAATGGCCCTGTAAATGTTTCGTAGGTTTCGATGGTCCTCTGACTGATGCTTTGATTTGCTTGGTCCTCTAGGTAGAATGGTCCTTTGATATGGTGCTTCCATTATTCCTCTATTTAGATTGGTCCTACGATGTGATGCTTTGACTTAAATGGTCCTCTAGTTAGAGTGGTCCTATTTGCTTTGAATTACTTGGTTCTCTAGTTAGAGTGGACTTCAATATGGTGCTCTGATTTGAATGATCCTCAGGTTTCAATGTTTTATTCGTGCTTCAGTTTCCTTGTTTCATTTGGTTTGATGGTCCTCGCCAAAGTCGCCTGTTTCTTTGATTGGTCCGCAGAGGTTTTATGACATCTCACTGGTCGTTTTATGGTCTTGGGTGATTGGAAATTTCAAAGTTCAGCTAAAGGGGTGATATGTTTGACCAGGACTCGTAAAGAAATTCCTGGAAGCGTTCTAGGCAATTGTCGATATATTGGCAGACATTGGACGCTGATTGCATCTGTTTTCTGCCTGCCGGCCTGCGTCTATCACTGCCTTCCTTCCTGTCTGTGTGGCGCCTTCTTGCTCGTCTGTCTGTCTGTCTGTCTGTATTGCCGTCTCTCTATGTGTTGCGTCTGTCTGTCTGTTTGTCTTGCCTATCTTCCTGCCAGGCTCTGTTCTTGTCTGCCTCAGGCAGTCTCTGACTATCTTACTGCCTGGCTGTATTCCGTCTGCCTGTCCTTCTGTCTATCTCACTGCCCGGCTGTCTTTCTTGCTCGCATGCCTGTCTATCTTCCATCCAATATGCCTACCTAGCGTCTTTCTGCCTGCTTCCCTGCCTGCAGTCCACCCGTCTGCCTAACTGCGTTGCCTGCCTTCCTGCGCGCCCAACTGTTCGCGTGGCGCCGCTGGTGCCGGTGGGGTAGTGAGTCACCTTGGCCGTGGCTTAGTATATGGCTCCACCGCGCAGTAATGTACTCTGCCCCCTCTCTTGTGTTCCGTAGACCGGCTGTTGAGCCAGGCGGGACTGAGTCACTTCCCTGAGGAAGACGAGGGGTTTGGAGGACGGGTGAGAGAGGGGTGAGTGTGACGATGAATAAATATTCTGAGGGGAATGAACAAATGTATTGCGATTGTAGCCGCGTCAGCCAGACAGCAAACCAGACGTTGCGTGCTTGCTTTGGAAGTGTGTATGACGGCCTAGTTTTACAAGAGATGGGATTGTTGGGGTGGGGAAGAAAAGGGGAATTGTAATTGTAATTGTAATCTGACATTTATAAAGCGCCACTTCAAGAATAGACTCATCAGAAGCGCTCGGAAGAGACGGGGATTGTTAGGAGAGGGTTAATGGGCGTGTAATCGTAATTGTATTTCTGACATTTCTACGGAGTCAATCGAACGCCACGTCACGGGGACCAGCTTATTAACAGGCGCTCAGTCAAAACAAAATTGATAGGCATAAGTGTTCGGTTCCAGGTCAAGATTGTAGCGTATGGGGTTTATTTGGTAATGTCTGGGATTGGCAAATTTCGGAAATTGTTGAAGTTATGTTCGGAAAATTGACAAAGATTGTGAATAGGTTAGATTAGAATGCGGTGTCGACACATCCAACTGATAGTAGTTTTCCAGTTTGGTGCTTAATCGATTTGGCCTGTGTTTACTTAATCGTAAGTGACGATAGTTCGAAAATAAATATCAATGCCGGGTAATTTAAAAATTGTACTTAATAATAGATTTTATTAATTAAATTCGGGATGGATACGATTTAATCGTAATAGTAATCTCGAGATTTCTCCAGCGCCCAACGAAAGCTAAGTCGCGGGAACCACTTAATCACAGGCGCTAAGTCAAAACAAAATCGAAAGGCAGGATTTAGAACTCGGTTTAATAAAAGCAGTTACGAGTCAAATATAGCAAGCACCGCTTTCTTAAAGTAACCCAGGCCCTATGAGAGAGGACCAGCAGGGCTATTTGGCCCGGGGCCTCTCATGGTAATGGGCCTCATCTTTACATATTGTTTTTCATCTACTTTAAAGAAGAAAGAAATGTTCTTAATTTGAACCAAAGATTTTCTATTTATAAATAGGTAACTAGCAACAAATCTTTCAAATTCTTTTAATTTATTTTATTATTAATGATTCATATGTATTTCTCGTTTTTTGTATTATAATTCGCAACTGCGATTTAGTAGGCTTATGATGTGCATGCTTCGAGATTGGGGCCTGGTACATAAAGTGGCCCCGGCCTCTGTGAATCTCTAAATGTAATGTAACAAGCACTTATATAGCGCTCTTCAAGTACCTCTGGTCAGATGTAACCTATTGCCGAAATTGTGTATTGCCATACACTGTGTGTGCAGGCGTTATTTTGAGCGGCCGTTGGCTTTAAGGTGTGCAGTTTGGCATAAATTAAACGGTTTCCCGCTCACAACGACAACTAAGCAACGTTTTTAGGTCGAAATTCTGTTGTTCCTGTGAGATTTGCCGCCTTTGCGCGTTTACTGTCTCAGACGACAAAGGTCGTGCGCCAGTTATGCTCCGAGCATGCTCGGAGTATGCAGCTTTTCGTCGTGGAACACGAGCGGGGAGAGTTAGCAGAGCAGTGGTAGAAGGCACGGGCTTTGTTTACGGAGTAATAATGGCGAATAGAAGTAGTTTGTGTAATCCGAGCTATTTTATAATAAAGCGCATGGCATACAATTTGACCATGACGCCGATTTTGACAGAAAAATGAATAACCATTTGCAAATAAAAACTATTTCACCTTTATAATAAACTGAACCTTCGTCGGCGTAGGGATATAGGGAACCTGTCCTAGCAATAAAGTAAACGCGCATAATTTGCGCGTTGTGTTCCACGTCTGTATACTCTGAGTAAACTCTGCCCGTACTCTGAGCAGTCATTGAAGAGGCTCAATGTCTCGGCAGACGTCAGCGCCGCAGCAGACGACGTCACTGCAGACGACATCGGACGTTGCGCGGGAGTATTTGTCGAAGACGGCGGCGCGTGGGAGTGTGACTCATCGGGTCGGACAGTCTGCCGCTGCAGGCGCATTGTCGTCAATAGCTCATGAATATTTAGAAGGTTGTGTCTGGAAAGTGGATTGGTGTGGTAGCAAATTTTTACCGCGTAAATACGATGCATTTGATTGATCGGCTTGTGTTGTTTATCTCTGCTTCGTCGGAAAAGCTGACGCGAGATTCCTAGGGGGATACATTCATCCAGTAACGAACTGTCTGTCTGTGTTCTGTCATGTAGTCAATTGTAGCTGCGAGATCCTTCAATGCAGCGAGCGTGCTTTTATAGCGCAGTTAGTTGGATGGAGCATATAACAAATGAGGAGGTGTTGAAAGAGCTGAGGAAGAAAGATCTGTGATAACTACAATAAGGGGACGACAGAGAAAATGGATTGGTCACATACTTAGAGGGGACTCGGTCTTGAGAACACTGATTGCGGGCAGAATGGAAGGGAGGAAAAGAAAAGGAAGACCCAGCCAGGCAGATGCTGCTTGACTGGATACGGATGGATACAGCAGGCTGCATGAAGCTCAACATCTAGAGGAGTGGCGTCATTAGACGTTTGACCTGCCTGAGGGCAGTGAACCTGAAGAAGAAGAAGATTTCTGCAACTGATGGCTATCGTACAAGTAGCTTGCCACATGGACCAGACTCCTTTTTGTAAAGCGGTGTTTCTGTAATTTATCAATAACCATTGCACCCTTAACATCTGTCTATTTGGCATAGTATGTTTTATTGATTTTTTACCTTTAGTAACCTCTAGAAGTAAACAGTTCACTGGCTTGCATTTCTAGCATTTCTGATTATGTAACATTTAAATATGACGCATTAAAAGCAAATTCATTGGCTTAATTACTATTTCTCGTTGTGTCAGATTCCTTGCCTATTGGTTAAGATTTGATCCTTCTATGTTTGCAGTCGGACCGTATTTTCTGCGGTGGAAAATTACTGCCACACCGAAAAGGTCGCGACAGGCGTAGGTTGTGCTGTCTGGATTTGTATGCATAGCGACGTCTGGAGGTGACTGATTCTATCGAGAAACGACGTGGGGATAAGGGAGGATTGTCTGTCTGTCTGTCTCTCTGTCATGTCACGCTGTCTTGTTTGGGGTCGGACGTCCGCAGATAGGGTAAGGAGGGTCACCCAAATGCGGACGAGGGGGTTACACCGAATGCGGACGTTCACATCAAAATTTCATTCGTGGTTATTTCAGTACGGCCGGTGCATTAAACACCAACTTCAGTCGGACTGCAGACAGTCTATAGTGCGGTGGACCTAATTAAACTCCCCTTGCTGGACGTTGTAGTATTATTAGAGTTCCCCACCCCATAGCGCAGTCAGCCCTTTAAGTTTTATATAGCGACCGTATGTATTCGACCCTGCTCATTTTGCAATGAATTTATCGAGTGAGATCCTTCACCACCGTTGCCCGTTTGAATGGGCTCCCCGCCGTTTGAGTTAGTATTCAGTGTTTAGCGACATCTTGCGGCTGCCAGTGCCGTTAACGTCGACCTTTTGTTAAGTTCTCGCCCAAAAAAGCAGCTGACGGTCGAAAGAAATGGACCAATATATAGTGCCTGATAAAAACTGTTTAAAGGTGTCTAAACGCAGCCGAATATTTGTATCAGTATTCAGTGTTAAGCGACATCTTGTGGCTGCCAGGGCCGTTAACGTCGACCTTTCGTGATATGTAGTAGTTCCACAGTTTAACGACATCAAATGCCGTTGAATTTGCCTTCCTCTTTTATCGAGGCTTGGAACTGGCACTAACCGATTAGGCTATGGCGAAGTCATAGATGCGGAAACCTGCTGTCGATGGAACGAAATTGACATTATATAGCTTTGGGAAAGTACGATTTAAAGGTGTCTAAGCAAAAAACAATGAAAAATCTATATTGAAGAAGAGAGGCGTTAGAAATATCGATGACGGAGTAAAAGTAGGTAGAAGACTGGTGAATGAGCTGAGATTTTCAGACGACCAAGCAAATAGAAACGAAGGTCTACAAAGGATGATGGACAGCCCGAACCTAATTTCGGTAGAATATGGTATGAAAATAAATATAAAAAAGACGAAGGTTATGAAGGTTTGCAGAAAAGGGGGAACAACAGGAAGAATAATAGTAAACGATGAAGAGTTGGAACAGATCAGGAAGTTCTGCTACTTAGGAAGTAGGATTACAACAGATGCAAAATGTCATAATGAAATTTAAAAAATGGATAGCAATGGGAAAAGACGCTTTTATGAAGGGAAAGGAATTAATGAGAGGAGGACTGAACAGGAACCTAAAGAAGAGAATGGTCAAAACATTGATTTGTAGCGTAGTCTTATATGGATTGAAAACATGGACCCATCAGAAAAGAAGACATCAGAAGACTGGAGGCTTTTGAGTTATGGGTATGGCGCAGGATGGAGAAGGTTAGCTGGACAGAACACAAAGCAAAAAGAAGAGATGATTCAACAGGTGGAAGAGAGAATATCTCTGATGGCTACAATAAGAACGAGACAAAGGAAATGGATTGGACACATACTGAGAGGTGATTCCCTTCTGAGAGATATCACAGAGGGAAGAATGGAAAGAAAGAAAAGAAGAGGAAGATCGAGACAAATGCTGCTAGACTGAATGATGAAGGACGGCGGATACGGTAAACTGAAGGAGGAGGCCCAACAACGTCAGGAATGGCGCCATTGGACGTTCTAACCTAACCGGGGCAGAGAACTTAAATAAGAAGCAGAAGAAGCAAAACCAAATATTGTTTTAGTATTCAGTGTTTAACATCTTGTGGCTATCAGGGCCATTGACGTTGACATCCCTTGTTGAGAATCTAGCGATTGAACGAAATTGACGATTATATAGCTTCGCTAAAATGCGATTTTAAAGGTGTCTATAATCAAAACCGATTTGTATTAATATTCTGTGTTTAACGACATCTGGTGGCTTCCAAAGACCGTTGAAGTCGACCTTACCGTACTCCAATGTTTTGCCCATGGTCCCTGGCGATTAGTAAGTAGTTCCTCAGTTTAATGACAGCTTATGGCATCAAAGGCCGTTGCCGTCGCCCTCCTCCTTTATCCAGGCTTGGGTCTGGCACTACCCCTAACAAGGCAGTGGCTGAGTTTCCCTGGTGTTTGTAGTTCCTCAGTTTAACGACAGCTTATGGCATCAAAGGCCGTTGCCGTCGCCCTCCTCCTTTATCCAGGCTTGGGACTGGCACTACCCCCAAACAAGGCAGCGGCGGAGTTTCCCTGGTGTTTGGACGAAATTGACTAGTATATAGATTCGGAAAATCCGATTTAAAGGTGTCTAAGCACAACTTAATATTTGTAAAATGTAAATGTACACGTTTTTGTATATCGACCGTATGGCCTTGACCCGGCTCTTTTTGCAATGAATTAATCGAGTGAATTCCCTTACCACCGCTGCCCCTTTTGAATGGGCGTCTTTTGTAGTGTTCTAGGTGTTGTTGTTTTGTGGAGCGGGGACTTCCTAGTGTTGGCATTTTGTTCTATTGCAGTCTTTACCGTTTTGGCATTTCATCAGGCTGACATTTGTACTCTGTTGGCATTTGGTATTGTATTGGCATTTGCGTTCAGGTATTCGATTGCGTAGGTCACGTGGTACATGACCAAATAATTAACTGCTGACAGATGCTGTGCGTGTGTCTGTGTGTATGGAGGCCTACGTGGTGCATGGGCGCTGTGGATACGACACTGTGATGTTTAGCAGTGCCTAGCGTAGGTAGTAGATTAAGGAATGGTGGCTGTCTGTGGAGTATACCATACTTTTGGGCCAGCCCTGCCCGGCATATTGGCAGATACCTGTGGTGATTGAAAGTGATTGGCAGATAACTGAATGGTGATTGAAAATGAGTAACAGATTTTGATGACTGAAAGTGATTGGCAGATAATTGAATGGTGATTGAAAATGAGTAACAGATTTTGGTGATTGAAAGTGATTGACAGATAATTGAATGGTGATTGATAATGAGTGCCAGGTAAGGTAGCTGATTGTGATTGGCTGAAAAGTGATTGAAAATGATTGGCAGGTAATCGTTATTGATTGAAAATGATGGTGAATGGCAAATGGAGTTGGTGACGGTACTCATATGTGAAATAAAAGTTTGTTATATATATAAATGGTTTTTAATGATAACAGTTGACGTGTGAAATGTTTATGTGTATCAAGTTGAGTGTTTTAAGGTTATCGTTATAAATCATGAAATGTTTTAAAAATTATTGTTATTAATTATGAATTAACAAAGCAGTAGATAACGTGGCTGATTTATTGAAGCTCTTGTCCTTCAACTCGAAGTCTGGGTTCACACGTATCCTGGTCAGATTATATAGCTCCTTTAAAAATCTAACAAAGCAACTGGGAACTTGAAGAAATGAGTCCAGTGTCCCAAATTATTAATTTATTATTATTATTATTAGTAGTAGTAGTAGTAGTATTATTTGTGTTATTGTTTTTTATTATTATTATTATTATTATTATTTGTTTTTTAAAATTATTATTATTATTATTTTTATCATTATTATTATTATCTTATTATTATTATTATTATTATTATTATTATTATTATTATTATTTGTATTATTATTATTATAATCGGCGTCAGAAACGACTTCCAGGGTGTTGCAACATTTTCAGTTATGAAACAAATCTATTGTTGCTGGAGCAAGTAGAGCTGCTGTGGCATCCAGGCTGGCACATTGGAAACAGGTCGACTAGCTGCACCTATTATTATTATTATTATTATTATTATTTTGCAGTTATGCCCAAGGTCAGTAAACTGTAATCTGAGGCGCTGAGCAATTGTGAGTGAAGGACTTGCTCAAGGTCTCTACACAGTAACCGACTAAGGGGAGGCGGCTCGAACCCATGCTCACCGCATTACAAGCCGAGCGCTCTTTCCAGTCGGCTAACTTGTCCCCTTAATGAACACGCTCAAAACCCCTGGATGACAACTGCAGTTAGAAATTTAGTCAGAAGCAAAACATTGATGAGGCGATAATATGGGTAGCTATAACCACACTGTTTAACCATTTATAGATACCAGTATATTATAACGTTTATTAGGTGTATCAGTGTATCTATAAATATATATATATGTAGATATATATATACAAATACATATATTATATACATATACACATGGTTATGGTTATATGGTTAAGAGATCTATAAATTTTTAGATGGATGTATATAAAACGGCTTCCGGAACTTGACTGTAGCGATCTATATCGCTGTTTACACATATATTCACAGATATATATGCATATATATGTGTATATATATGTGTATATATACATACATACATACATACATATACATATATGTGTATATGCCTTGACCTCTGCCCTATATATTGTGTTTGCTTTTGACCAGCTGTGTTTAATGTAAACAAAGGATTTAGTTTTTCTTTGTCCTCCTGCTTTCTCTCTAACCAGTCCGTTGCAGATCGATCTGGGGACCAGCAACAGAGTCGGTCGCTTGCCCTCTGTTCAGTTTGAGGCTTCTGTTCGTGTAGGTTAAGCTTGATGCCTAGAAAATAATGTCTGCTTTTGGCAGATACTAGTGTGATTGTTGGATAAATTGGCTCATGTTTTTCTATAAATTGGCTCATGTTTTTCAGAGTTTCTTAAAAGGACACTCACACACATATTTATATTTTACATATATACTACATATCAATGCACACAAATGTGCATGCACACACAAACACACATATGCATATACATATGTGTATATATACACATATGTGTATATATACACATATGTGTATATATACACATATACATATGTGTATATATACACATATGTGTATATATACACATATGTATATGTATATACATATATATGCATATACATGTGTATATATACACATGTGTGTATATATACACATATGTATATGTATATACATATATATGCATATACATGTGTATATATACACATATGTGTGTATATATATATATATATATAGGTATGTATAATGTATGTGAAAGTCTGTCTGACTTTGTCTGTCTGTCTGTCTGTCTGTCTGTCTGTCTGTCTGTCTGTCTGTCTGTCTGTCTGTCTGTCTGTCTGTCTGTCTGTCTGTCTGTCTGTCTGTCTGTCTGTCTGTCTGTCTGTCTGTCTGTCTGTCTGTCTGTCTGTCTGTCTGTCTGTCTGTCTGTCTGTCTGTCTGTCTGTCTGTCTGTCTGTCTGTCTGTCTGTCTGTCTGTCTGTCTGTCTGTCTGTCTGTCTGTCTGTCTGTTCTGTTCTGTTCTGTTCTGTACACTCCATATACCGATATAGAAACGTACACACCTGCATATATACAAACGCACATACATGTTTGTGTGTTAAATTTAGACAATACTCTAAAGATGACCTGGTGTGGTGTAGATAATTGGAATGACCAGTAGTTTTCACTCTAACTGGTCAGTATTAAGGCGGTGTTTAATATTAGGGTGATTATAGGGGCTAGTGGTTGTCTCTCATGGTTAGGGGATGGGTTGAATTGGGGAAGAGGGCTCTGGGGCGGGGGATTTTTCAGTTGGGGAAACGGATCTAATGGCTACAATTTTGCTATCTCTTATGGTGCACTTAACGAACACGTGATAATCACGTGATTGCCGTAGCGTTTAGGCATTTCTGCTAACAGCAGATATTAATGTGATGAGCGTAAGTTGTCTGGTAATGCAATATTTTGATTGTGGCCTTCTATGCAAGTAGTAGAGATGTTTGTAAAGAGTTAAGGAGGTAAAGGTAACACAATTGTTTACACATCTATGTGGAAAGTGCTCAGAAGCATGAAGATAACGGTAAAATATTTTTACAGCTGTCTGTCTGGCTGTCTGTCTGTCTGGCTGT
This sequence comes from Norana najaformis, assembly GCA_964023275.1. NCBI lineage: Eukaryota > Metazoa > Annelida > Clitellata > Crassiclitellata > Hormogastridae > Norana > Norana najaformis. The sequence goes on from OZ029924.1 coordinate 24,998,810, forward strand.
CTGTCTGTCATAGAAACTTCTCAGAAGCATAAAGGGAAAGGTAACAGGCTTGTTTACATAGGAAGAATGGAGGGCTGAGTGGGCATCTGATGGTACAGTATTGGACAGACCGACCGTAACCCATGCTTAGCACTGCTGAATTTTCTTGGGCCGGCCAGCATCAAGAGTGCCATCTTATAGTCTACAACGGCTGCTCATATGACCTACATACATACCTTACACACATACACACACGTGCACGCATACACACTTGCATACGCACATGTATACACACACATGCATACATACATACATACATGCGAACATGCATACATGCATACGTACATACATACATACGTACATACTTGCATACATACATAAATACATACATACATGCGAGTATACAAACATGCATACGTACATACATACACACATACATACATACATACATACTCACATACATACACACATACATACATACATACATACATAATAAATAAATACATACATACATGAATACATGAATACTTACATACACACATGCATACATATGTACACACATACATACATACACACATACATACACACACATACATACATACATACACACATACATGCATACATACACACATACACACATACATACATACATATATACACACATGCATACATGCATACATATGTACATGCATTTGAGTATGGGCTTCCTGGTATCGCTAATTAAATGACAAGTGCCTAATTCCATTGACTGGGGAAGGGTTGGTAATTATTTGAGTCAACCAAGATTATTGCCGAATAGTTTTTATTACCTTCTAATTTGGTAGTAAAGTAAGCATAGCATTTCCCTCTCCATTTGATTCTAGTCTACCCTCTAATTGGTTGAGGAGTTTGCAGCCTAAATGACCCCTAATTTTCAACTGCCCCGCATATTTCGTGGATCAGGTGAACTGCCCCGAGGTGATTTCCCAGTATTGACCTGTCTGCGAAAATGTAAATCTAGGCCAGAGAGACAAGCTTAGTCATAATCAAAGCGAGTGGTAGAAGGGTTGTTGGGAATGGAGGGGGACAACTGCCTGGAGACAATGGAAATTATGTGTGATGCGTTTTAATAATGATTAGATTGAGCCTTTAGGTGAACTGTTAAGACACCTGTTTATGTAGGAACAAGGACACGGCTGACTGACTTCAGTACTTAAATACTTAAATGCTATTTAAATTCTGGTAAACAAACACAAACACACACACAAAGATAGACGAACGTAGGGACAGACAGACAGACAGACGTCACACATAGAGAGACAGACAGACAGACAGATAGATAGACAGACAGGTGTAACACATAGAAAGACGGCAATACAGACAGACAGAGAGACAGACAGACAGGCGTAACACTTAGACAGACAGAAGTAGCACATAGAGAGACGGCAATAGAGACAAACAGACAGACAGAGAGAGAGAGACAGATAGACAGACAGGTGTAACACACAGACAGACGGCAATACAGACAGACGTAACACATAGACGTAACACATAAACGTACACATAGACGTAACACATAGACAGACAGCAATAGAGAGCAGGCAGACAGAAAGCTGTGTTATTTCCTAGTCCCGCATGGTGGAGGAGCCATCACAGGCCGGCATAGTGACTAGTTTTACTTACGAGCCCTCGGGGGGGGATATGAATATTTATGAATGTCAGGTCAAAGGTCAGTTTTAATAACCCTGCCTGCCGTAAGTAGGTCTCTTAAACTGTTGTACGCCTGCTGCTTTCAAAATCAATGTTTACATGGCGTTTCATTGACCCTCTCTCACCTTCGTATCTGCCCCAATGTCATGCTGTTGAATGTAGTGTGGGCAGAACAGAAGTGGGCACAAATTGTCTAGCTCCCGATACCTGTTAATTTATTTGTCAATATTATTTGTTAACAATAGTACTTAATGCTGATAATAATATTGATATATATATATATATATATATATATACATATATATATATATATATATATTATTGTTATTAAAAGTAAAAATTCTGTTTGGGGGTCACACTGTTGCATTGTTTTGTGAATTCTTTTTTATTTTAATATACATCTTTATATTAAATTTATTGCTTCATTATATTTATAATATTACTATATTATTAATATTATGTTTATTAATATTAATGATTATTAATATTTGCTAATTAATATAAGTTATTAATCTATGTTAATTAATATTATTATATTAACTGTTATTACCAGAGCAGTTTGAATGGGATGCAAGGGAATTTGTCGGTTCTGCTAGACATGAAATGCCAGTGCAAAAGCATTAATTCTAGCCACACTAGTGTGTGTGCTGATGATCAGACAATCGTTTTAAAACTTTGAACATCCTGCTATCTTAGCGAGGGTCTCATTTGACATTTGATGGGGTTATGCAATGGAAATGTTTGTAATATGTCCTCCAAACTTCCTCTTTTCTCATCTTCACCAGGAGGAGGGGAATTGCTCTTGTTGGGGAAAACCCCTGGATGGCCCTGGGGAAAATCAAGAATAGCGTTGAGTTTGGGGGTCATGCCATTGTGTTTTGGGGTACTACGCCTTTGTGTTTGGGGTCACACCATTACACTTGGGGTCACGCTATTGTGTTTGGGGGTCATGCCATGTCATTTGGGGGTCATGCCATTGTGCTTGGGGGTCATGCCATGTCATTTGTGGGTCATGCCATTGTGCTCGGGGGTCATGCCATGTCATTTGTGGGTCATGCCATTGTGCTCGGGGGTCATGCCATGTCATTTGGGGGTCATGCCATTGTGCTCAGGGGGTCATGTCATGCCATGTCATTTGGGGGTCATGCCATTGTGCTCGGTGGTCATGTCATGCCATGTCATTTGGGGGTCATGCCATTGTGCTCAGGGGGTCATGTCATGCCATGTCATTTGGGGGTCATGCCATTGTGCTCAGGGGGTCATGTCATGCCATGTCATTTGGGGGTCATGCCATTGTGCTCGGTGGTCATGCCATGTCAATTTACCACTGCATTGTTTTTTTGTGAATTCTTTTTTATTTAGTTTGTTTGTGAAATGATTATTTTCTGAATTTAGATTTTTTGTAAATTAGATTTTTTTTTTGTGAATTTAGATTTCTTTTTGAAATTTAGACTATTTTTTGTAGATTTAAGTAAGTTTTAAAACTTACTTAAATCCACACGAAATAATGTGTAGTCATAGTCATAGTCATAATCATAATCATAATCACAATAATAGTCATCATAATAATCATCATAATAATAATAATAAAAATAAAAATAATAATCATAATAATAGTCATAATAATAATAATAATAATAATAATAATAATAATAATAATAATAATAATAAAAGTGTTTATTGTGAATGTAGAGCTTCAGAGCTGGGATGTCACTGGTGCCCGTTGCGACCTGCAGAAGGAGTTGGAGGACTTTGTGGCCCAGAAGAAATCTTCCGGAGATGTTGCGGTTTCTGGTGAGTATTTTAACAATAATAATAATAAAAATTAGTAATAAAAAATTAAGTTGCATGGTCTGCCATGGAAGGTCACTCATCCAAATGCTAACAAGGCTGGTGGCATTGCTCAATTTCTCTGGACTGGTAACAGTATCAAACGCAGCTGAAGTTGTATTGTACTTTTGAAGCTGGACACACTCGGAATCAAAATAGCATCACACAAAAGTAACTCTGAATCTTTGCCTAACATCTCTGGGCTGGTAACAACAGTAACTGTTGTTACGAGACATGACAGGACACACTCAGAATCGAAGTAGCATCAGACATGATTCCACAGAATCAAAACAGTAACTCAGCTTTGCTTAGCATCTCTGGGCTGGTAACAACAGTAACTGTTGTTACGAGACATGACAGGACACACTCAGAATCGAAGTAGCATCAGACATGATTCCACAGAATCAAAACAGTAACTCAGCTTTGCTTAGCATCTCTGGGCTGGTAACAACAGTAACTGTTGTTACGAGACATGACAGGACACACTCAGAATCGAAATATCATCAGACATGATTCCACAGAATCAAAACAGTAACTCAGCTTTGCTTAGCATCTCTGGGCTGGTAACAACAGTAACTGTTGTTACGAGACATGACAGGACACACTCAGAATCGAAATATCATCAGACATGATTCCACAGAATCAAAACAGTAACTCAGCTTTGCTTAGCATCTCTGGGCTGGTAACAACAGTAACTGTTGTTACGAGACATGACAGGACACACTCAGAATCGAAATATCATCAGACATGATTCCACAGAATCAAAACAGTAACTCAGCTTTGCTTAGCATCTCTGGGCTGGTAACAACAGTAACTGTTGTTACGAGACATGACAGGACACACTCAGAATCGAAATATCATCAGACATGATTCCACAGAATCAAAACAGTAACTCAGCTTTGCTTAGCATCTCTGGGCTGGTAACAACAGTAACCGTTGTTACGAGACATGACAGGACACACTCAGAATCGAAATAGCATCAGACACGAGTCCACCACACCCTCATATCTGATGCAGGACCACTGGCTCCTGGAGAGCGGGATAAGCATCCGGCATCCTACGGAATCGAGTCCGTCGTCGGCTGCGGATGTTGCTGATAGGAAATGATGTTTGAATGTCAACAAACGAGGACCGGCAGGGACCCTTTGTATCGGATAGAGGTCTGACTGCGTCGGGAATACAAAGCGCCACCTGGGGACCAAGTAGCGGATATGATGTAGCCATAACACCCCTCCGCGGAAGTACCCGGATGGAGATGTTCAAAACGCAATGAGTTGATACATGGATCTTTGCCGTGCCAAAAGGGTTTCGTTGACCTATAGGAATTCGACCGGGTTTCTCCTGTGGATTAAGATTTTGATTATAATTTTGATTATGATTTTGATTATGATTTTGATTTTGATTATGATTTTGATTATGATTTTGATTTTGATTATGATTTTGATTATGATTTTGATTATGATTTTGATTTTGATTATGATTTCACTGGAAGTGACCATCAAATGATCACTTGGACATTATGATAACGGCGCTATATAAGTCATCAGATTAGATTAGATTAGGGTGAAGGTGATGGGGAATGATAGCCTCCAACTTTCTCTGGATTCAGTGCAGTTGCTCACAAGATCCCACAAGATGTTGTCATTGGGTAGAATGTATTTGACCATCAACTAGACAGATGCAGACTTACTGACAAACGGACAAGAATGGGCAGACATACACAGGCAGTAAGACAGACAGATGCACCGACATAGAAAGACAGACAGACAGACAGTCAGTCATTGAAAGCCTGTCAGTAACAGACATGACAGGACTGACTGACAGACATGGAAACACAGAAAAACTACAGACACAGACAGACAGACAAGAGGCAGACAGAGACACGTGTACAGACAGACAGTCAAAAGGCAGACAGAGACACATGTAGACAGACAGACAACAGACATAGAAAGGCAGACCAGCAGGCAGACAGACAGACAGACCTAAAGACAGACAGACAGGGAGATAACAGCCATACAGAGACTTGAAGGCAGACACATAATTCCGTACAAAACACTTCCTGAGTCAGACAAATACAGCAACGGATAAAAGAAGACAGAGAGACAGACACAGAGGCAGATATAGAAAGACAGAAAGGCAGACACAGAGACGGATGTAACAGATGGTCAATAGGAACAGAGAAGTGATAGTGCGATCTCAACCGTTCCATCTATTTGACCTATTGTCTGGCTGTCCATCCGCTGAGAGTCAGCGGCTGACCAGGGCTGACCGACAGACAGGCAGACAAAAAAGACTGGTAGAGACCAACAGACATACACAGAGACACAGATAGACAGACAGGCAGAGACAGAGAGGCATCGTAATCGTAAGCTCGAGATTTCTACAGCGCTTATTCAAAGGAGTTCAGTCAAAATAAAATTTATGGGCAGGAAGGGTCAGAATCGGTTCCAGGTCATAAGCCAAAGGTCAGTCGGGTGGCTACGCTGGATGGTGTATGGAATTGGTGCGGTCGGATAGATAAGAGAAAGAGGGAAGAATCAGGATAGGATTTGTGGAAGAGAAGTGGTTTCAGTTCTGAGTGAAAGACTTGCACAGAGATTGCAAGAGGTGAAGTGTTGGTGAGTTCATAGGATGGGTCAGATAACTGTCGTATTTGGAAGATACACGTAGAAGCAGAGAGGGATAGGCAGACAGGCGAACACAGAGATGCAGAGAGGGACAAGCAGGTACAGAGACACAGAGAGGGATAGGCAAACAGGCAGACACAGAGATGCAGAGGGATAGGCAGACAGGCAAACACAGAGACACAGTGAGAGATAGGCAGACAGGCAAACAGACACGCAGAGATACAGAGAGACGGGCAGACGAATGAGCCAGACAGACGCACATTCAGAGAGAGCGTGTCTGGTGAGCCAGTGATGAGGAGTTGCAGCTGCACCCTACATTCATTGCCTCACGGCTGCTGATGCTGCAGACGATGAAGATGAGGACGAGGAGGAGGAGAGGAGGAGGCTGATGATGAGGATGATAACCCAGGTCCTTCGGGGGGGCTCGGCGTGTTCTTCTAGCCGTAGGTTGTGCTGCATCTGTTTAGACACTTCTATCGTGTAGCTTGTTTTGCTTGAAGCTATTTCCAGATTCCATCGACATTCCTGCTTATCTCAAACTGTCTCCCTCGCTTGTCGTTTCTGCCCCTCCTCATCCGATTGCAAAATCCCCACTCCCCACTCCTGGTTCTCCTATTCATCCTCCTTTATCCTCTTCGCCTAATTCCTTTTCTTATTCTCATTGTCCACCTCCTCCACTTTTCCTCTCCGTTTTTTCTCTTTTCTTTATCTTAATGTGTTTTCTAACCCGTTTCAAACATCCTTCCGCCTTCCTTGTGGATCTTCCTTTCCCCTCCTCTTCTTTTTCTCTTCCTCCTAATGTTTTTCCTTTCATCCTCATTGCCATCCTCACCCTGTTTTTCTCCGTTTTCTTCTGTTGTTCCTCTTCACTCTCATGTCTTCTATCCTCTCTTCACTCCTCTATATTATTAATTTCTCCTCTATCCTTTCATTTTCTGCCCTCTTAGCATACCACTCACTTCCTCTTCTTCCTCTTGTCTGTCTGTCTGTCTGTCTGTGTCTGTCTGTCTGTCTTCTGTCTATCTGTCTGTATGTCTGTCTGTCTCTCTGTCTGTCTATCTGTCTTCTGTCTGTCTGTCTGTCTGTCTGTCTGTCTGTCCCAATACCAAACACCACTCCCATAACTGCCACGCTGTCTCTCTGACTGACTTTTGGATCTTGACCTGGAACTAAACCCTTTTGCCTGTCGATTTTGTTTTAACTGAGCGCCTGTGAATAAGCTGGTCCCCGTGACGTGGCTTTCGTTGGGCGCTGTAGAAATCTCAGTATTACGATTACGATTACTTCCTCTCATCTCACTTTTATTGTATCTCCTCTTCTGTTCTATCCTATTTTCTTCTTTCTTGTTCTCCTCTGTTCTGTCCTCTCCTCTTCTTCTCTGCCCCTCTCGTTCTTTCTCGGTCTTTCTACTCCTTTGTTGGCCCTACATCTTGAGTTAAGTAACAACCAAGTTATCTGGAGATGGTCTAGTCTGAAAGATCTATACGTGTAAATGGGATCCGTGTTGATTCCTGGGTCGGTGGATAGGTGGCCGCGGTTAATCTTATCATAGTCCGAGCTCTCCATGCGATGCCGGGAATCCTAATGGCAGAGAAGATCTATTGTCTATGGCATTCGTTTAGCTGGTGCCATCTTGTGTTTGGGGGAAGGTTTTAGAGAGCTCTGGGGTGGGCGCGGGAGGGTGGGAAGAGGGTTGGGTTGGGTGGCAAGAGCCAGCAAGACATTTCCTTTGATTTATTACGTTTTGGGTCGTCTCTCTGTCTCAATTTTCAGTAGGTTTTTTTCTTCCAGTTCTTTGGCTTTACGGCCATTTGGAGTTGATTTCCTCAGCGAAAGACAGCATTTGATATATTGTGTTGTACCCTGTGTGCGGCACGGTGGTCTATCGGTAACGCGTTTGGTCAGTGATCATGCGGTTGCGGGTTCGACTCCGTGTAACGACTCTGGGCAAGTTGTTTGCGCACACGTGCCTCTATCACCAAGCAGTAGAATTTGGTACCGGCGTAAGCTGAGAAATAAACGGTAAGCCCTGCGATGCACTGGCCCCGTTTCCAGGACCTTGGGATTCGTCCATTGCTGGCTCAAGGGCCTAAAGAAAAGGAAGCGAGCGCCTCCCCTACGACTCACTTGTGGGATCATATGGGATACTTTACTTTATTTTAAAAGTTATCCTGCGTTATATCCATTGCTTAACGACATCTTGTGGCTGCTATCGCCGTTGGCGTCGACCTTAGATTAATAGTGGTATAATCCTTCTGTTTTTTTAGTTCCTCAGTTTAACGACAGCTTATGGCATCAAAGGCCGTTGCCGTCGCCCTCCTCCTTTATCCAGGCTTGGGACTGGCACTACCCCCAAACAAGGCAGTGGCGGAGTTAATTTAGCAGAATGACTTTTATATAGAAGTGGCAAGGAAGGATTTAAAGGTGTCTAAGCAGAGTGTGATATTATTGGTACAAACGATGTACTGGCGCCGTAAGGATTCGTCCATTGCCGGCTCAAGGGCCTCAGAAAAGGAAATAAGCGCCTGCTCTACGTCTCACTTGTGGGATATGAGATACTTTATATTTTTACCTTGTAGAATTGGAGACTCGAACCGTGACCTCTGACGACCTGTGTGTTAGCAGTCTAGCTGCATAACCACTAGATTATCTAGTACAGTTACGTGGGCCAAGAGTAAATGTCTGGTTACATTATATTACAACAGGGGTGTCCGACCTTCTGGGGTAAAGTGCCATTTTTCTAAGACTTCGGGGACCAAAGAAAAAATTTCATCAGTAATCAAAACATGCAAAGCATACTAAGGAACAATAACTTTATTTGCCTACTTGAGATCATATCCGACATATTCAAATTTTTCCTGATCTTTTTGTATTAATGGGATACCTGACTTTGCTTTTGCTTACATAAGTAATCTACAAGTATATCAACAGTTGATGTAAGTAAGTAAGTAAGTATATTCTTTATTAACCAATAGCTAATTGCACATCGGTTTACAAGTATTTAAGAACACAAGAAAACTTAATATTCATACAACATCCTAACAATAAAACATTTACGCGTTAAATTGTCAGCAGGAGGAATAATACAATCATGGGTGTGGGGCCGTAGGGAATAACTGAGGGTTTTAATTGGTGGGAGTAGCTGATGTAAGACATGATTTGGGTTGTTCAAGATTTCTTTAATGTTAGCAAGTAAGCAGTTCACAATTTTAGACAAAAAAATAATATTTTGAAAGGCTTGACCAGCCGGAGGAACCCTTTCGCTTGGCCAGATCGTGGCTTGCGGGACGTATGTTGGACAACCATTAGACTCCCATGTACTGAAGGATTGAGAGAGTAAATGCCCCCATGGCATTGTGTAACATATACACGTATGTGTAACAAATGCTCTTATAGCTTTTGTTAAGTGGTGCACAGTGGCTAGCTAAGTGGCGCCACCTGTATGTAGTTCACATTGTTTTACAGCTTTTATGAGCACTTCACAACACTGAAGTGTGTTTATGTCAAACGCCTGCGTAAGATCTGTTTATGATTCTCGCATGGGTATGAAGCCATTGTTCAAGTCTGATCCTGGTTACCTTGCTTTGTCGCCGACTGATTCGTGGTTTTTTTTTAATTTATTGTGTAATAAATTTATTTGCAAATGTATTAAATATCCAAGACGATGGTGGCCGATTGGATAGGGTGCTCGGCTTGAAACTCGGAGAGTTCTGATTCAAGTCTCCCCTGGGTGGTTACTGTGTAGGACCTTGAGCAAGTCCTTCACTCAGTTGCTTCGTGCCTCAGATTCAGATGTACTGACCTTGTGCATGTAATAAATACATAATAATATTAATAATTATAATGATAATGTTAATTATAACAACAACAACGACAATAATAATAATAATTAGCCATCTACAGAATATAATTTTTCTTCCGGATAATTTTTTAACTTTCTGAGGAATCATAAATACATCAGCGCTAAAGAATAATAATAATAATAATAAACTCAGCTTCAGTCCATAATAATAATAATAATAATAATAATAATAATAATAACTGAAAATAATATTTTCTTCTTCTTTGACAGGTGCTGCCCTTACCCACAGCTCTGACAATCTTTCAATCACGATCCTGTTCGGCCCTGATCGGAAGCTGCTCCTTGAGAGTCTGCAGAACTTCCTGCTGCTCGACAGTCACTACCGCCACCTGGTGTACGCGGGGCAGACGGTTGCCGGAAGCGGTAGCTGGGTTTTGCCAGATGACGTTTTCACATTTCGTGACTTTGTCAAAGTCCTGAAGGAAATGGATAGCGTTGGAGTCGGTGGAGATGGCAAAGGCTTTGCTTTGAACGTGAGTTCCGCCTCCGAATGGGACTGGAGCCAAAGCAACTTCTCCCGATTGTCCAATCTTGGAGTGAGGCTGGCCGCAGCTGGAAGTCTTTCAGAGAAGAGTCAAAATTTCGACGGCTTTCGCGCGTTTCTCGATCCTCTTGTGGTTGCAGTAGACGCAAAAGACTTGCTGAAGACGTCATCCACTGTGGGCATGATAAATTTCTCTGGTCCCACGTTGTACATCTTCCCGGGTGGTAACGGTTGCTCGTCGTTGTTCGGGGTTAAAGGATTCACTGGCCTGATTGACGGTGGGTACAGCCGCAAGTCATGCTTTTGGGATTTTTCGAGGCATCTGCATCAGATTGACATGGTGCTTCTGTCGCACCTCGGAGTGAGCAATTTTCTTGGCATGCAGTCGTTTCTCGAAAAAAAGGCGGAGAATGGATCGCCAGATGTTGGATCAGTCTTCTTCAACTGCCCGGAAAGGTTCCGGAAGCTCCCTGCGAGTTCCGAGAGCCTCAAGGTGAATCTTTTCAATGCGGGCGCTGCACTGTCTGAGAAGCTGAATGCGATCGGTCTCCCTCCCCAGTCGTGTTTCACCCCGCAACCGTTTCAACCAATCACCCTCTACAACAAAGTTGGATTTGGTTCTGTCGATATGTACGTCCTCAACCCCGTTCAGAACTCCGAGGAAATGAAAAACTTTCTTCACCAGTGGAGCATGCGAGCCGAGTCCGAGTCGTTTTCCGCCCACTCCGGAGTTCCTCTGAGCAACACCCTTTCTGTCAGCATTCTTCTGGTCTGGAAACCATTTTCACCAAGCGCTAAAATCGTCCGGATACTGTTTCCTGGCGGAACACCTCAGGCCAAGATCTTCGAAGGTCTGGATCGTCTGAAGAATATTCCAGTGTTTGAACGTTCCGAGTGTTCACAGGTTGAGCTAAACGCCAAACCCATGAAAGTGGCCCAAAGCCGTCCAACCACCTTGAAAGCAACGCCTGTGAAAGTCAACGGTAACTTGGACCATAAGGAGCCCACCAAAGCGAAGGCCATTAACGGTAGCAAGGACTCTGTGGCTAGCAAGGCTAAGGCTGATGCAAGGGAAACAGTTCAAGCAAAAACCAGTGCCACCCAAAGAGCCGCAAAAGTGGAACCCAAAAAGACGGAGAAAGCAGATGCATCCCATGGAAATGGAACTCCAAAGGCTGATTCTAAGGCAAGCGGAACTCCAACACCAAAAGCTGATTCTAAAGCAACAGCTAAGCCACCATCACCATCAAAATCGGCAAAAGAGACGAAGACAGCATCGAGCAGAAACACGGAAAACTTGCCACCTAAGCGGGTCGCCCAGAAGCCAAGTGAAGCAGAATCATCGCCAAAGCACAAGCCATCGAAAGCACCTCAGCCAGAGGCAGTGAAGCAGACTAAACCCCCCAGACGTACTGAAGAACTGAAAGCATCAGAAACAGTTAAACAGACACCAGCTTCAAAGCAATTGATCGTCACCAAAGAACCAGTGCCAGCGGCAAAGCAGTTGAACAGCGTTAAAGAATCAAAGTCAACGAAGCACACGGAACCCGTGAAACAGACAAAAGCCTCTTCGGTTTCAGAAACCGTGAAACATACAACACCAAAAGCGACAAAGGTATCAAAAGAGTCCGACAAGAAAGCGGGAAAACAGGCCGAGCCCAAGAAACAAAAGCAACCAGATTTAGAAAAGAAAGACCTGGAAAAAGAAGTGAAGGAAGAAGTAGCATCGATCCAGCCAAAGGAGGAAGTAAAACAGACTGAAACTTCAGAGAAATTTGTCAGTGAACCAGTCTGTGTTGCCGTCCAACAAACGTCTGCACCTCCGCCGGAAGTGGGCCTGGTCGTCGCCGAAGGGGTTCTAAGCGATGGAGACACAGCAACACGAGCAGCAGATTACGATCTGCCATCACCTGAAGATGTGGCTCAGATGTCTCAAGAAGACGAGGATTCGTTCGTCGAAGAACTGCCGACAGAAATGGAACCGGGTTATGACGATCAAAAGGACAAGGATTCTGGGATAGCTGCAACTGCAGATCCTGATCTGATTGTGGATCATGAAACACGAGATGATAACATCCCCAAAGACAGCCACATACGGGAGGTTAGCGATTTTGACCAGAACGGTAAAGTCAGTAGCGAAAACGAAGTTGGAGAGAACGCAGATTTAGTGAAATGTGAAATCGGAGATTTTGCGGATGATACCGATGTCACCAATCAGGAAATTGTTGAGGATAAAATGGATGCTGAACTTCAGGAGGATCTACAGTTTCAGAGAGATGAGGAAGCGGTTAAGAGTCTTGATGAATCTGGCCAAGATGCCTATGTTGAGAAGGCTGAAGAATCAGCACAACTAAGTTGCATGCAGGATCCAGATGTTATACCTACCCACGACGTTTCCGGAGTTAGTGAACTTGTAACTGATGAAAACGTGGAAGGTGTGGATGATAGTGGAGCAAAGGCAGATCTTGAAGACTCAGTCAGTCATGATCACGAAGATCTAAGTGATCGTGGTGCTGTTGTTGATCAGGATTCTCTACAGGATTGGAATGTTGTTGAAGTACAAGATATAGCTAAAGGTTGTGGTTTGGATGAAGATAGTATTTTGCACAAAGATCATGATTTGGAAAAAGAGGAACTGGAAAAAGATCATGATTTGAAAAAAGAGGATGTTGAAAAAGATCATGATTTGGAAAAAGAAGAACTGGAAAAAGATCATGATTTGAAAAAAGAGGATTTGAAAAAAGAGGATGTGGAAGAAGATCATGATTTGGAAAAAGAGGATTTGGAAGAAGATCATGATTTGGAAAAAGAGGATTTGGAAAAAGAGGAATTGGAAAAGGATCATGATTTGGAGGAATATGAAACATTAGAAAAAGATCATGATTTAAAAATAGAGGATGTTGAAAAAGATCATGATTTGGAGGAATATGAAGCATTAAAAAAAGATCATGATTTCACAAAAGAGGATGTGGAAAAAGATCATGAGGTGGAGGAATGTGATGAGTTAGAAAAAGTTCACGATTTGAAAACAGAGGGTGTGGAAAAAGAGCATGATTTGGAGGAATATGAAGCATTAGAAAAAGATCAGGATTTGCAAAAAGACCAGAATTTGCAAAAAGATGAAGATTTGCAAAACGAGGATGCTGAAAAAGTTGAATCGCAACCGAGTTGGCTCCTGCAGGGCAGTCAGTCTGCCTTGGAACATGGCATCTTCCAAGTGAAGAGAGCTACCGATGGTCTGGCAAGATACTGTGAAGAATTCGGCAGCGATGAAGGGGAGGTTCCTGAAGATGAAGACGAAGAACACACCGGACATGAAGTAAACAAAGATGATGCTGTTTGTCTTGGAGGCATTCAGGCTCCAGCTACGAAGGCTGATGAGGAGGAGGAGGAAGATGAAGTGGATGAATTGGAAGCTGTTCCAGAAGAGGAGGAGATGGATGACGATGAATCTAGAAAGGGTCCGAAAATTGGACGTGAGGAAGATGTTGTTTTATCAGAAGATGGTGGTGCATTAACGGTTGATGATGACATTTTGCAGGTTTCTTCGAAGCTTGGGAATTTGGCAAGCGGAAGATTTCTGCCTGATGTTCTGGGTGATGAAGAATGCATCAAGAAACGGGACGATTTAGAGCTTTTTGGATCAGCAGAATCGGAAACTATTGAGCACCCATCGTCCCCTGTGCATGATTTCCAGGAGGATAAGAATGAGGTGATTAGTGGTGAAGACTTTGGCAGGTTTGGAGGCTATGGTAAGGGTGAAGAAGATTTTGATAAGGTAGAAAAAGACTTTGGCAAAGGCGAAGAAGATTTTGGCAAAGTAGAACAAGACTTTGGCAAGGGTGAAGAAGATTTTGGCAAAGTAGAACAAGACTTTGGCAAGGGTGAAGAAGATTTTGGCAAGGCAGAACTAGACTTTGGCAAAGGCGAAGAAGATTTTGGCAAAGTAGAACAAGACTTTGGCAAGGGTGAAGAAGATTTTGGCAAGGCAGAACAAGACTTTGGCAAAGGCAAAGAAGATTTTGGCAAGGTAGAACGAGGCTTTGGTGATCGTGAAGAAGATATTGACAAGCGTAAAGACTTGGGTACGGGTGATGACTTTGATAAGTTTGGAGACTTTGGGAAGGTTCAAGAAGACAAGGTAGAACAAGACTTTGGAAAAGCTGAAGAAGACTTTGACAAGGATGAGCAGATTTTGAAGGGTGAGGAACCAGGCGACTTTGAAGAGGTGGACAAAGATGAAGAGGAAGTGAAGGATGATAGGGATTCAGATGTTGAATTGTCAGAGACCAAGGAAGGACCGATTGGTGAAGATGGAAGCGGTGGCAGCATCTCTGACAATGAAGCCGAGGAAACAGAACCAGATGCTGAAAAGCCTTTGGAATCCATGGACGAAGTTTTGCCCTGTGCTTTGAAGAAAGACACGGCCATCGAAAATCTTGCTGCGATCTGTGCTGACTCAAAGGAGGACACTTCAGCGGATGTGGTAGGTGTTCCATCAAGCAGACCCCTTGTAGGGGATGCACGACCTGATCTGGTAGCAGCTTGTGAAGCCTCCAACCCTCAGGATGAGGAAGAAGCTGCTGAAACAGATGAGGAATGTAAAGTATCGATGGAAGGTCCGGATGTAGAAGAAACAGACGAGACTGGTGGATATGCGTTTGGATATGATACAGAAGAACCATATAATCGCTCCATGGACAAAGGAATCTCTCAAGGCAAGCCTCGCAATCTTCATTTATTCGACCCAGCCGACGAGGACGAGCAGACCTCTACGAGTTCCTGGAAACTGGAAGACATGGCAGCCGATCTGGCGCAGGAAGTCATAAAATCCTCACTGGCGACGCAACACCTGGAAAGTTCGGCTTGTTTTGCTTCGGGCCCAGAATCTCTGGTTCCTCCGAATGATGCAGAAAAACCAAAACTCGAAGCTCACGATTCGACTCCGGAAAAACTTGAAGATGTCAAGAACCTTCTGAACACCATGGTTGAGGCAGTCGCCACCGACGATAGCACGTCCAGTGGACGGTTCAATTACGGATTTGACGATGGTCGAAAGGAAGAAGCAGTCGAGGGAGCATTTGCTGCGAATGCGTTTGGCAATGTTCAGCCCGTCCCTGGCAGAGAAAAGTCGGGTGAGGATTCGGGCGAGTCTGATCTTGATGATGGGCAGGATGCACAACGCGGTCTTGAAGTGGACATCGAACAGGAGGACGTGAGCCGATTCGATGAAGGTTTTGAAGAGTTGAACGGAGATGAAGCCACAGCGAACGTCACGGAATTGCTGCATCAGAGAACAGAAACTGTGTCACTTGCGATGGTCGAGGACAGCGAGGGACCAAGAGCCTCCGCCTTCGGAGCGTCTGGTGAGGTTACCGACGAACAGGAAGAACTGATTTCCAGTGCAGGAGGTCCTGAACCTGCTTCAGAAAAGAACGTGGAAGACCGCAGTCCACTTGTGGAATTTGATTCAGACGTCAGCGCTACGCATCAGGTAGCATTCGGCAATGGTTGTGTCGAAACTCAGCAGAATTTGATGGATGCTTGGCAGCAGAACAACCTGAATCCCTTCCTTGATCCTTTCTCTGCCGAATCAGAGTTCGGCAATGAAAACGCAAATGCAAAACCGACTAAAAACAAGGAGGAATTAACCGCCGATGGTGAATCATGGATTTCCAGTGAGGCTGGATATTTCCAAAGCATGGCGGCCAGTGGCGTTGACTCAGAGGATTTTGACCGTAAGCTGGAAAGTGATGAGCAGAGCATTCCAAGCGAAGACAGTGCTGTGCCAGTCATACCACAAGATCACGATCAAGATATGGGTGAAGTACAGTCAACCGACGAACCAGGTAGTGATAAACTAAAAGCGACACCCGAAGACGAAACTGCAGAAATGTCAGCACATCTAGAGGAGGAGGATTTGCTAGAACCGAATGTGGTGAAGTCCCACATTGGCGAAGATTCTTCGATGAGCACAAAAACATCTTGGGCTTACGATAACGATCAATCGACAGAACTCACTACCAGTCACAGCGCTGCAGACAACATCTTGTTCTCTGAAGAGACGACGGGCGACGTTGAAAGAGACATTAACGAGAATCTTGGAGTCGCCACCGGTCCGGAAGAAGCGGAGGATGAAGAAGAACTGGAGGAAGAAGAAGACCTTGAGAAGGTTTCCACCCAGAGCAACAATTCAGAGGAGGGTGAGTCTCGTTCTTCGGCGGTCGTGAGCGAACAGCACGAGGGGGAAGAAAGCCTGGATTCCGATGTGGAAGCAGATCCAGTGAAGAGCTGGGGCCAGCCGATGGGTCTGCCAGCCCCTGCGCAGGACTCCAACCGACACAAGGCCAAGACAACATCGAGACCCAACCACGACGCCGCGAACGTATCTCTTCCAGTCTCCATGCACGACAAGAAGTCGCCGGCGAAGAACAGCGACCGATCATTCGTGGCTCCTCAGAAAAAAGCAACCGACGTTCGAAAGAGCGGAGTTATCCGAACAGCAGCAGATCCAAACGAATCAAAAGAAAACGGATCAGTCATCAAAGATGCCGCCAAGACCACAACCACCAAGAAACCTGTCGCTTCGGTAGCGCCTGTTGCCAAGAAACTGATCACCACCGCCACGGACGCAACACCAAAGGCCAAGCCTCTGAAGCACGTGGTTCCATTCTACGTTGACCTGACCTACATTCCAGGCAATGGGGATCCAGCTTACGTCGACACGGACTTCTTCCGGCGAGTTCGCGCGCGCTACTACGTCCTGAGCAGTCTCGAGCCGGATCCGCGCGTTCTCGGATGCCTGGTCGAGGGAAAACAGACCTGGGAGAACAAGGATTTGTCCGTGAATGTCATTCCCACTCACGACTCCGCCGCGCTTCATCGGTGGTTCCACGAAAACGCGAAGCTGATGGAAGAATTGAAGATCTCGCTGCTGCCGGCTGCCAACAAGTGCACGATCAAACTTCAAGATAAAGACGATGGGTGCTATGCCTTCCGCATCGAATTCTAATTAGCTAATCTACTATTAACTGACTCATTAATTGTAAGCTTCAGTGTCTGTGCTTTGACTTTCCGACGCATCAGCTGCCAAAATCGTCATTTAAGTTTTACGAAAAAACCAAGAATTATTATTTAAGAGCGAAACAAGAACAAGAGCTTTGTTCTGTAACGTCGCTGATATTGTTGCTAGATGTTACGCAGCTGATAGTTGGAAATGCAACAAAAATAATCGTAATAGTTAACTTTATTCCGATTTTGTAACAGCGATACAATTGTCGTAGTCTGCTATTTTTTTCGAGTATTTTTGCCACTCGTGCATTTCTTTTCTTTCGAAACGTTTCAGTATTTGTGTTAAATTATCTCTGATATTAAGATAAAGTTAGAATAGTGGTTTGATTAGTGCAGATAAGAGTATCATTTTTGCACATTATTTAATTAAAATATGACATTTACTTTCTTATTAGTGTTCAAAATTATATGAATATTGTAGTTAAGATATGACCTAATTTGCCCCTCTCTGCTCTTGACCGCGTTTAGCATTACCCTGCCCATCCTGGCTGCTAACGCCAGCGTTCCAGCGATTATTGAAACTCGATAGCAAGTAGTGAGACAGTTACTAGCGAAGCCCATTGATGGTCTAACGTAGAACAGACTGCTCTCTGACTGAACTTGGTTTTTAAGCTCTATTCGTTCTGTCAATTCTCTGATGTTTTATGAGATCTAAACTCAAGACTGATCTGTTTCAACTTGCTTACCCACCGTAGCCTGGCGTCTGGTTTCACAGACCTGTCGGAATTCGACCCCGCTTCTCCAACGGATTGTGACTTTGGATCGCGATTTTGACTTGAAGCGACCATCCATTGATGCCTTTGGCATTATGAAAACGACGCTATAGAAGTCATTGGATTAGATAGATTAGATTAGATTAAGGCACTGATTGTACTGAAATAACTTGTGTACGAAGTTTTGATGCGGACATAGGCGTTTGGCATATTGTCCACATTTGGATAATCACTCTCTCACCCTCTGCGGACTTTCGTATTGGACGACTTCAATGTCATTACGATAATGTTGCAATAGTATTGATATTGTGGGTACTGTCAAAAACAATTTGAAGATATTGTTTTTCATTTGCCTTTATGTTACTATTATTGTTAAATGTGTTACTATGCAGTTTTTTTGGGTAAGGCGAACCCCGATTCAGTTATTAACAGCACAGCTGTCTGTGGTGAGGGTCGAACTAGGGCAGTATAGTTTGAAACTAAATTCGAGTTAAGATGTGTTAACCTTTTGCTTGCAGGCTCAGTTCGTTTCAAGCTTAAAGGGTTAAAGCTGGAAAGCGCAGGGTGTAGTGGGATTGTCTCGTTTGAAGTATTTGCGTAGCGCTAGACCATAGATGTTGGGATCAAGTGTTTGTGTTTTTTTAAGAAAGCAAGCAGTTTACTTTTGTGCCAGCACTTCGAAAACATCTTTGACGAGTTCTGTATTATGCTCTTGCTGTAGGATGTGTTCTGCATGTTGCCATGGTGATATTGCTACCGCCACCTAGTAATGGGCCTTCTTTAACAACTCGTCTGATTTTTTGCAATTTTTGTGATTTCGATTGTGTTTTTTCGTCAACAAAACCAGACCAGGATGTTTACTGGCGTCTATTTATTTTAGATCGAGGTTCTTAATTCCGAGTTTTGATCTTAAGTTCGAGAAAAATTTTGTGTTTTTGAAACGAATCAACATATGCGCTGTCCATGTCGGTTTTTCATGCACACGAGGAGTTTTTTTATTTCCGAATTAAGAGTTTTTTTATAGTTTCCGTTTCGTTGGCCTTTGTGTGTATGGTATTTGCTGCTTTGCTAAGTGCCGAATATTTTGCCCAAAAAAGAAATAAATGTCTAATAAACTGAAGTTGGGTTTTGTCGTTAATCTTTGTTTACAGGGTTCGAGAGCCATTAGTTTGCCCTCTGACCTAATGACTTCTATAGCGCCTTCATTGTGAAACTATCTAAAATCCGCAGATCTTACCCTGATTTCTCTGCTTCCCCTTATAATTCCCGCAGTTCCAATTCCAAACGCCACCCACCGTAGTCGTCTGACTGTCTGCCTACTTTACTCTTGGACTTTGACCTGGAATCGGACCCTTCCTCCTATCGATTTTGTTTTGACTGAGCGCCTGTGAAGAAGCTATTTCTCGCGTCTTAGCTTTCATTGGGTGCTGTAGAAATCTCGAGTTTATTACTGTTACGATCAAATTCGTAATCCGTTGAAGAAGCCTAGTAAAATCTAATATGTCAAGGAAGTAAGTACTGCATTTGTTAGCACGCCATATACCAGCAGTAAGGCAACGGTGTGTAAGACGAGGGAGGGTCACGCAAATGCGGACAAGGGGAGGGAGTTGTGCCTAATGCGGTCAACCGTGTCTAAATTAGGTACATGTGGTTATTGCTGTGTAGTCCATGCCTTGGGCACCAACTTCAATCAGACAGCAGACGGCCTGAACTGCATGGGATCTAATTATCGTATCGTAATTCCGAGAGTTCTACAGCGCCCACCGAAAGCCACGTTGCAGGGACCAGCTTATTCACAGGCGCTCAGTCAAAACAAAATCGATAGGGAAAAGGTTTCTGTTACAAGTCAAGATCCAAGACTCAGGCAGAGAGACAGCGTGGCAGGCTGGCAGCTACGGTAGGTGATCTTTGGGGCTGGAGAGCAGAGACAGATAAGAGGAAGAAGGAGTGTCAGGATAGGATCTGTGGAAGAAGAATGTTTTCAGTTTTGAGTGAAAGGCCGAAGCAGAAATTGCGAGCGGTGGAGCATGGATGAGTTTGTATGATTTAAGATCCTCGTGCACCGTATCGTTGTGTAATTTCTCGTAACTGCAATTTTACTATTTTATGTTTTGCAAGGAACTTCATATGATAATTTCGACTATTACACTAAGATTCCGCACACGTCAAATCAATTCAATCTTTATTCAAATAACTAAACATGCCAAACTGATATTCTTGGAAGCGTTTTAACTCTGATCTATAATTCGTCTTTTATAATCTTCTTGGCAAGGCCAGACCTGAAATGTTCATTGGCGGGTAACAGAAACGATCCGTAAATTTAACAGATTACAGTTTTAATAGTATAAATAAAGTTAACATTATTTGCCGAATACACGTTACTATCTGACTACTATAAATATAATCTTTACGATTTGTTGGAGTGAAAGTCTCATTTGTTCGAACAGTCCAACTTATTTACCGGTTAACCAATATTCAAAGGCAGCCAGAAAGAGATCGAAGACGCAAAATGGCGGACGACCACAAGTAAGTGTGATTGACATTGTAATATTAGTTTCACTAACGCGACGCATTTTTACATCTACGTCTATTATTATAAAACATTAGGTACTGTTTTTCCAGTGGCGTTGGGTCATCGGACCGGGAGCGCCACTGATGATTTTATCTTGAATTGGCGTTATACAAATTTTCAGTTACCAATACGAGAGCATCGGCATAATTGCACCTCAAACTGTACGAAATGCACATTATTCGAATTCACAATGGTCCAAATTTTGAAGCCTTGTGTGATTTTTTGTGGCAGTTGGCAAATTTTATAATAGGTCTCATTATATGCAGCATCCGCCCCAGAGTTTGGGTACTGTCTGTTAAAACACCTTTTCAAGGCACGAAGCAATCCCTTGTCATAATCCATGGAAAACGGGAATCGTCAACCTTCAGATTGGCCGACCAGTAGTTTTTGTGTGGGTTTGGATGGTTTTTGGACACCTGTCATCAATGCCTGGCTGCCTTTGTATATTGGTTAACCAGTAAATAAGTTGGACTGTTTGAACAGTGTTGAACCCTTTTTAATTGCTTGCCTGCGGTTGGGAAATCGTGTATTTGGCAGTAGCAAGTTGACCATCTATTGACCAGCAACTTTGGAGAGTTCTTCCATCATTCCAAACCATGGGTATTTGTGAATACTTGCCATCCACCCACCTGGTGACTTGATGGATATCCCATTGTGGCATATTCTACAATCAATGTGTGTAACTGTCTTGTGCGATTGCGTCTTTTGGCTGTTATGCATTATCCTCAATGCAGAACAGACCAAGAACTCTAAATATATTGTAAAAGCACAGTGCTGCTGCGGCGGAAGATTCTGCCACCCAATGCATGCAGAAATTACTTTTGCGTCGGAAGCTTCCGCATTACTTTGTGGCACTGGGTGATAATTTCAAGCACAATACGAAGTAACTAACTATTCAGCTTCTTGCTGGCTATCAAAGGTTTGTCCTAAGATTAATTCAGCCATCTTAACTTTGTGAAATGTATTTGTAAAACCGAAATGTCATAGTCTACACAAAGGTTTTGAATGCACATTTCTGCCGCATAAGTAATATTTTTCTGTCTAGCGGTGGAATATTCCACAGCTTAAGATTTGTCCGTTGTAAAATGCCCATCCTGCCAGTGAGCATAACCCTGTGCTGGGAACACTTATCTCAATTCTCATTTGTTGTCCTCAATGCAACATGGACCAAGAACTCCAAATAAGTTTACATCTGTCAAGCTGAAAAAGAGCCTGTTTATTTTTGGTTCCAACTGTGTGAAAAGGAAACTTTTTCAGTTGTTTTAGCATAAATCACCTATGAATGAATTTCTTGTTTTCAACGAACTTGAACACCATTTAGGCTGGCAATGAGCACCTTTGAGAAGTTCTTAGAAAGCCATCGTATTAATGTGTAGTTACATTATATACATTACACTGTAGTGGTCCAGACTGAACATTAATAACCTTTGATGTCAGTGTAATTATAAGATATTAACTATCCATATAATGTATAATTTATTTGAATTTTTGTTATGCCAAAGTATTAGGCTCTTTCTTTATTGACAGTTGTTCTCATTTTAGTTAAGAATTGATTAGCTCCTCGATGGTTGGACATTAGCCACTGTTATATTATTGTGTAATAGGCTGCCCTATATTAGTGGGGCCTTGGTCCCTTTTGGGTAGACCTTTTGCATGCTAACAAGTATATTCTTTTTGTTATTTGCAATGTTTTATTCTGTTCTTCTTTTTTGAAGCAATAAACTACTACTACTACTACTATTCATATAGCACATTTGAGTACCTCGCAAATGCGCTAAAGATTTAGCACTAAGCCCCTTATTTTGCTGTACCAGGTCACATGCTAGCTGTTTCGGGGGGTTAGACTAGTTTAGTGAATAAATGGTTGACATGAATTAATATAATAGTGCTGTGTGACAGAACTTTTACTGTTTTTGCAGCAATGGCAGGGTTGGTCCTGTGATATTGCGTCGGCAGGCTCTGCCCAGCCAGCTTATTGTTGCGGGTATAACCGATGAAGACAACTCTGGTTCATGTGTCTCAGGTAAAAATAAACAGAGGCCAGCAAACATTTCATGAAGGTTTAAATGTTGTAAAATTTGTATACCAAGTCAATAGTTATATTGTCTCTTGACTAATAGAGTAATTTCGATATTTTGTCATTCAGATAATGTACACGTATTTAACACTTTGTCAAGTAGAACTCTAATCCCAGCCCCACTGCATAAGTGCTATTTCCAAATGATTGTGAAAGTATGTAAAATCCTTAAAGATGCATATCTAGAGAAAGGCATAACTTTGTGAATTAATGTGCAAGCAAAGGGAACAACCAGTTCATGTGAATTGTTCATGCACATATAACTTGTTGAACTTAGGTAAACATTTAAACAGTTAGATGTAGCCAACAGATGTGTATACCCTGCAGGCCTGCGCAGAACATGCAGGAATAGTCAGCAATTGCTAACCCACATCTTAAAACATCTGAACCAGTATGCACAATTTGTTTTTACTGCATTCTGATTGAACTGAATGTAAATGTGGCTTGTCAGTCATTCTCTTGCTAACAGCAATGTTTTATATGCTGTGACAGTTGTTATGGTTAAGTCTATTCTCTGTACCTCCTTTAGGTCCAAAAGAAAAGGAACTGTCCCTTAAAAGCCCAAAAGGCTGTCATGGGTATGAAGTGTCAGCAACTTCATTTTTTCTTAGCCTTGGCATATTAGGACGAATGGCCAGCCCTCTCCCTTTCCCTCTGCTCTTCCCATCAGCAGCGTAATGTCAGTGTTCTCACAGCAGAGTTTGCTGGAAGGAAAAGGTGGAGCTGAAATCTTGAAACAGATTTCTGCCATGGTAGGGACATTATGACTGATAGTCCCACATGCCAACCTCTAGACTGCCACACACCCCCAGGTGCAGAAAGAACGTCTCTGTTAATGAGATTGCATCAGATACAGTATATTACACACATTTGTTTTTATAGTGCATACCCAATTTTTGTGGTGCCAGACAAAGACTGCATTAGACCCTGAACACTAACCTATATCTGCTTTGTAGTTTAGGTGTAAAACGAAGAAGACTTAATCATATAATTATATTATAATATATCACATATATATTTAAGTAGAAGTGTTGTTGTCACTGGTTTAAGAACAGTGATTTTGTCAGCTGTTGACTAAAGCAAATAATTTCATACGCGTTATTTGTTGGACTACAGTAATACAGGAAATTGTGATGACTTATTCCACTGTTTAAGTGCACCAGCTGTAAAATCTCAGATGCACTGTGCTTTCGTTAATTGATTTCTTGGTAAAGAAAGTTTGTGAGTAGCTGCTAATTGACATTTTGACCTTTACTGACATTTGACACTTCTTTAATACCTAGACTTAGGTATAGTCCTTTTGTTACTGCTCAGCTTGTGCAGGCCTCAAAAGCAGCATGTCTAACAAACTTACCAAAAATTAATGTAAAACATAAACTTGCCAATTCCATTTAGTGGCTACTGTTCAAAATTTTCTGTAAAGAAAGGGATCAAACCAAGTAAGTTCTGAAGAGAGAACTTGACCTGGTTCTGTGAGTTCTGTTTCTCTTTAATAGAAACAATGGATGCATTTAAACTCTTCCGTGGAGACAATGTGCTTCTGATGGGGATGAGTTGCCGTCCTACCGTATGTATAGTTTTTCCTAATGATACTGTGCCTGAGGAGAAGATTCTTGTGAACTCAATGGTCTGCAAAAACCTACATGTGGAAGTTGGTGATGTTGTGAGGCAAGTGTGCTTAATTGAATTTTTTCTCTACTGCCAAGTGCTTGTTTCTACTTGTAAAGCAAGTAATGAAGCTCCTTGCTAGTCAGCACAGAGGTTTTTCATGCTGTATGGTTATTGCCTAGTTTACGTTGATTGACGTTTGAATGTTTTAGTTGCTGCCCCTGTGAGAGTTAAGGCTGTACCATCTGCAAAGACACAATGTGGTCAGAGCATTAATGTTATCAATAGATCAGAAGTTCATACATTTTGCAACTAAATAATGTATTGTTTATAGGTCATTATTAATTAAAAATAAATACCGTCCACATTTTATTAAGAAAAACATATTGATCACTCCGACAATATTTGGTTGATAAATAGTGATTTGTCACTTAAGAATATATAAAGATTTTTAGCCTCTTTTTGATTGCTTAAGATGGCTGAGTTTTGCTTATATTTAAATAGTGGAGTGAATTGTTGTATTTTCCAGTGTGCAGCCATGCCCCGAGATCAAATATGGTACACAGGTGCACATCCTACCCATAGCAGACACTGTAGAAGGTTTCACACAGTGAGAAAATTTTAAAATTGTTTTGCTGTTGTTATTTTGGGGATGTTAGCCCAAATTAAACCAAATTGTGGTCTTTTAATTCATGTTAAAGTGTAATTATTCATTGATTTTATACATGTCTTGTCTTCCATCCAGAATATGTAAAAGTGAATGTAAATCACTTTTTTATTCATATTAACAGACTTAAGAAGCATGGTCATGAGGGCATAGGGTCATTCGGCTAAATCACAAATGCAGCCGCAGCAATCCAACAACTGGACATGCTTTTAACCTCCCAACTTGCATTGGTACTCGTTTATCAAATCTGAAAGGATGGAGGGCTGAGTTACCACAGTCTCTCACCCAAGTACATATAGGGCTCGACTGTGTTAAACTGCGCTGCACTTGTGAGTGATATCAACAGTGCCAAACAATCAAATGTCTGCCTAGTAACATTCAGGGTGTGGTGTATGCCTGTTTCTCTGTCCCATATGCCAACCTTCTTTTGGTAACTTTTATAATGCCTTTCATTACACCTTCTACTGTGGAAAAATATTTATGTCTAGTCTAGCAATGAGACTATAGCAGAATTATAAATTTTTATGAGTTTTATGTTTTTAGTCATTTCTTTCTTTGTGTTGTATTAACAGAACTTTGGTATGTCTGTTTCTAGTAACCTTTGTGATGTGTATCTGAAGCCATACTTTCTGGAGGCATATCGCCCAGTCCACAAAGGTGACATCTTTTTAGTGAGAGGCGGTATGCGAGCAGTGGAGTTCAAGGTGGTCGAGACAGACCCGTCTCCTTACTGCATTGTGGCACCTGAAACGATCATCCACTGCGGAGAACCTGTGAGGCGTGAGGTATGATAATGTACCGAAGATCCGGTCCTAAGGTTGTTCACTTAGCGCACAGCTTGTTTGTACTTAGCATATAGTCTTGGATTATAGTAATGAAGATTTGTGCACTAATTTTTAGGGCATTTCCAATATATTTAGACATAACACTCTTTGTGAACAGTCTATGTGTGGGTTCTGAACATTTGACTCTCTTTATTGATCCAAAATTCAACATATCAGGTTACACATAAAAGTACAGTTTGCTAGGATACAAAAGCAAACCCAGAAGGGACCAGGGTCCCGCTTAAATAGGGTCACCTATTAACATCAGTAACGTAAGATGGCAATCGAAATGTTAACAAAGCAAGTATCATTTTATAAGCAAACTATATAAGTTATGTACAATCCGTACACAAATGAAACTAAAAATAAAACTATATAGAAGTCCGCTGCATTACACAGTCCTATATAACAAAAAAAACTCAGAAAAAAAGAAGTAAAAAACTAATGGTTTGTATGAACAATTCAGTTGGCAGTCAAACAGATGTTATTAATTAGTGACGCATCTGCCTTTTGAACAGTTTCAAACTTGACAACATACGAATGCTCGTTGGTAAAGCGTTCCAAATTGAAGGGCCAGCACATTTAATATTGAATAATCGAGTGTTAGTGCGAGCAAAACTGGCATAATAATTACCCTGACACCTCTTGCCATTTTGTATTTCGGACGATCCACTGTTAGTTCCTACTTTATGTGGTTTGCCAATTTTAAATTGTCATCATACATTTACAGTGCAAAGCTGCATAATAATCATTTTGTATATTTTAATATTCGTTAAACTATTCTATATTTATTTTTGTCATCAT
This sequence comes from Norana najaformis, assembly GCA_964023275.1. Classification (NCBI taxonomy): domain Eukaryota; kingdom Metazoa; phylum Annelida; class Clitellata; order Crassiclitellata; family Hormogastridae; genus Norana; species Norana najaformis. The sequence continues at coordinate 25,025,617 of OZ029924.1, forward strand.
ATATTATAAATTAACTTTTGTTTGTAATTCAGGCATTATTATACTTCAAAAGATTAACATTAATGAATTATGTGTTTACTTGCAGCCTATCCTTAATTTAGTTTTATTTATTTATTCTGACAGACTTTCCAGTATTTTTAAATCTTCATTTCATAAAATGGTAATTCAAGTGGTAGGAAATTTTTAAAAACATTTTTGAAATTTGTAAAAGTTAAAACACTTCAAACATAGCACAAATCATGTGCTCATTTAAATTTTTTCTGATTATTCATATTTTGGAGGTTTTAGAAGTGTGCATGACAGCCATAGTTTTGAAAGTCCTTATATTATTGCAGGCAAAGGAAGAGGAATCTGATGAAATTGGCTACTATGATATCAGACGGTGTAACAATCAGATCACACAGGTGAAGATGGAGGAATTTCCTCTGAGTCAAGATCAGCTCGTTACACAGATTGTGTTTGAAGTTGGTCATGTTTTAAATATTAGTTTTTGTAAGTGATGTTAAACATACTATTCCATCTGTAAGGAAAGTCTCTATCAGTGGCTCATTTTGTTATAATTTCTGGCTGGATCTGTTCGTTGTTCTGTGTTTAAGAAGTATCAGGCTTCATAAAGTAGGGGAATGTTTAGGTAAGCAGATGCACAATTCCTTAAGCTAAGATCCATTTGCAGTTTTGAGTATGAAATGCTAGCAACTTCCACTTTCTTAGCCTCGATATATGATTTTCCAACCAACAGCGTATGGTCATTTTACTCACTTCGTAGCTGTGATCGCTAAGGGTACTAGTGGTAAATAAATCTTGAAATGTATTTCTATCCTGGTAGGGTTTTGAATCTCAGTTCTCTAAGTTGACAGTTCAGCATGCTAACCATTAGACTATGAAGCACTATAAAGTATTTGACTTCATACAGCCTACATTTTCAAAATATCTTAAAATGCACTTTTCCGATTGGTTGGCTAATTGTGTGCCGCACTTTTGTGAGGTATTTGAAATGCTCTATATTAATTGTCTTGATACATTCATATATACAGACATTTGACATAATGCATACTTAGGACACTGACTTAATATAATTTAAGGACACTATTTAAAGCTACCATTATTACAGCATTACTGCTGGAATATTGTGACCTTTGCATTTATTCCTGATACAAACTGGAATTTATTGTCTCTGGCTCTTGGACATAGATGCAAAAATTTCTATAGAGAATTATTTTATCTTGTTATCATTCAATAATTTACTCGGTCAATGAATCAGATTATGAGTTAAACCAGCATGTGAATTTCTGGATTTTCGAAGCATACGCTGCTGTTGAAATTTGTTTATAACCGTGAGACTGGATGTCTGTCGATGTGGCGTAAGAGTTGCTGACAAAGTTTACGGCCTGAGCATACATATTTGATAATCTTGATTATGATCATGGTTATGATGATCACAGTGTTATTGGGTTAATGATTATGTGTTTTGTCTTTTGAACCACTTTAATATCATGTTGTATAATCGTATTTTTGTTATGTTATGCAAAAACTAGGACGACCAGTGATGTTGTAACTGGAGAGATTCGAAGAAAACTGAGTGATAAATGAACAGCAAGAGGCGAGGCATACAAGATATTCCATGACACACTGCCGTCTGTAAGAAATCGTTTGCAATCGTACGTAACAAAGTGAAACACTGCAAAGAGTAAGTTCATTTGTGCCGTCTGCAGGCAATTGCCTGCATTCATCGCTGTTCCAGGGATGGGACCTTTGAACAGTCGTCCACTGAGTAAGCATATTGTTTCAACTCTGGCTCGTGTGGAAATGATCTTAAACTACCAGTGGACACTGAAACGGACAAACGAGAAGAGATACAGACATCAACTGAGAGGAAGCATAGACAAAATACAGAACTTGATGAGAATTTTGAAGCGACTTGAAAGTGGACACAGAACTGAACATGTGATCTTTCAGGATAACGAAAGCCTTCAACAGAAAGCTATCTTGACACAAATCCTAGACATCTGCTTGCATCCGTTATTTGAAGAGCAGTTTGCATTTTTAGAAATTGTCGACGAAAGTGTGCATGGGTCTAATGTGCTGACCCAGAGAGCATTGATACATGATGTATGTGTTCTGATAAGGGCAGTCAGCTCATGTTTGGAAGAACTAAATGAGATCTGTAAGAAACTGAAAGTTTGGAAAAGCGAACCAGATGAGCTAGTCGGAGAGAATCAAAGAGAGAAGCTTGCACGTGAACGCTTGATTGAAATGCTTGTCAATCATGTTCAGTTGGCAAATGGCACTTTGGACAGCAAGGATCAGTTCTTTTCGACTCGATTAACGCTTGCACAGAATGCAATGCTCGATCCTCTGAATCGTCTGCCTTTGCAAGCCTTCATTGCTCACAACACTCGGGGCACCTCTGTGTGGATGCAGCACTTGGCCTCTGCGGCGGACAGGTGTGGGGATTTGATTCAGTTTTTCACAGAGAACGCACGCTTCTTGAACCAAGACATGTCACAGAAATTATGGTGGTGGCACGTTCCCTAGAAGAACATTTGTGAACAGTTAGAACGAGACCTTGATAAGCTCTTACAGCTGTTGGAACTCTCATATCAAATCTCTGACTGGGATGCTGTTCTTGATTGTTTTGTTGCTGTTGTGGCTGTTGTAATAAAACTTTAAACTTGGTTCCAATGGCTGCCGTCTGAAGTCGGTTGCTACACCTACTGATTTTGTCAACCTACTGTTTTTGTTTGACAAAGTTAAACTTGATTGCCATTTCTACTGTTCTTAATCGTTTTTCGTTGTGGCTGTTGTAATAAAAATTTAAACTCGGTTGCCATGGCTAATGTTTTTGTTAACCCTGGTGTCGCTTTACACTCCGATCTGAACAGACCACACAATCCGGACATGAGGATTTTCCACCAGAGGTAGTGCTGGTGATGTTTGCCAAAAAGTGTCTTTCGATCAGTCGACTTGGTGGTGGCTGGGATGACCTGCGACCAACTCGGACAACTGGTCGCACGTAGGTAGTGAGAAGCCCTCGTACAATATTCATACAAAATTTTGTTGGATCAAACTTTTGACCTGGGTGTAATTGACGACGTATGATGCTGGCGTTAACCACAGACACCTCCAGAAGGTACACAAAGAGCTGCTTCCACCACTTCCGCTGTCGATGCCTGCTCAAATTGTACCAAAGGAGCTGATCAGAGCGGTCAACACCTTGCATGTAACGACTGTACAATTCTATTGCAGCCGGCTTGTCAACTTCACGCTTGTGATCAGTTGTGGATTTCGTGTGGGCAGTTTTTCGAAACATTAGAGTATTGTGAATAGATGGAAATCAGGTTCACTTGCTTCCTGTCAAACCAAGAGATGTAAAGAAGACCATTGCCATCTCTCTCTACCACAGCAGGACCTTCTTTCTTCAACTTGGTTTTCTTGATCTTTCCTGGCACTCCCATTCGATTTGTCCGCAGTGTTCCACAAGCACCCAGTTGGTTAGTTTTCAGCTCAAGAAACAGAGATGATGAGCTGAAGTAGTTGTCCATGTACACGTGGTGTCCTGTGTTCAACAAGGGCTGGCACAAGCTAAGAACGACCTTCTTTGTCATGCCAACTTCCACCTCCGGCTTCCGACCAGTGTACATTTCTAAGTTCCACATATAACCGGTACTTGCATCTGACAAAGCCCATGCGTTTAGGCCCCATTTATGTGGCTTGTTTGGTTTATATACGCTCAGATTTGTGCGACCTTTGAAAGCAACCACACCTTTATCCACACTTACTTCACAATTTGGATGGTATGCAGATTTCCAGGTGGTATTGAGGTGAGTGAGCACAGGTCTGTGTCATAGGCCGGGCTGTCAGAAGGCAAGTAGTTGGCATTGTTGTTGAGGCGAAAATATGTCAGATTCAACTCAAACCTGTCACGTGTCATGATGGATCGAAGGCCAGGCATCTCCAAGATGCTGTCGGTCGTCCAGTAGTCTTCATAACTGGGCAGTTTGACTAATCCCATGCTGAGGATAAGCGCCAAAAACGCCCGCATGTCACCCTCGCTTACATCAATCCATTTGTGGGCGCGCGCATGTGGTCGGAGATCTTTGCTTCCAATGCACTCGTTGGCAAAACGATTTGTTTCGCTGACCATATGGTCCAAAAAGTTGGGTGAGCAGAAGTGAAAAAAATCTCAGATGCAGTCGAATCATTGTTGTGAACAAGCGGGCCCACGCGTTCCGTAAAGTTTTGCAACCAACTTTTGTCATAGGCCGACGCAACATCAAACCCTAGTATCAAAGATCTTTGCTAGTATGGTCGATGAAGCACTACTAACCCTAATTTCGTCCTCCGATTCGCCGGAAAAGTCCGATAAATCGCTAGTGTGAACGCTACTAATCGTACTACAAGTAACCGTATCAAAGCCCTGAAAGTCTTCCGAGTCCGAATCTTCGAAAATTGCACGCAAAACGTAGTCTTTGCTCGCCATTACGATCGATAATAAGTCGTAAATAATCGCGATAAAATGTCCGACTTTCGTCTCAAATATCTCCGCAACCGTCCCACGTGTGTATCCCACGTGTGTACAAACAACCAATAGGAAAATCGTAGCCAATTTATCGCCCTATCTAACGGTGCTTTTATTTACATAGGACGAGCGCTGGTTCCCTAACTTCCAGCCGTATTAGTAAGCCCACCTACGATGTCGCAAATTTGCGCCTATGGCGCGCGCGGAATGTTTTCCCATGTCGCAAAATTGCACCTCTGGCGGGCTAAAGGTTAATTAACAGATCGATAAAACAATAACATAAGAACAGCATAACAATTATAGTGAAATGACAAAGTATTAACAACAATAACATAACTGTAACAAATCACTGAATTTCAAATGAATAACAAAACAGAACTTATATGTCTTCCTCATTGTTGTGGAAATCTGTGATCCTTTCTCAATCTATCGTTTCATCTTAACTGCATGTATGCATTTGCTCTACCGAGGCATTTATATGGCGCCTCTGCACGACCTCAACAAAGTGCTTAATGCTAATATCCATTGACGGATCCTCGTGAGGAAAAACCCGTCCTGTCTGCGATTGGACCAGACGGTTCTAAGTCATCTCCGCATTCGGTAGATGATAATAAGCTGATCGTCGATTCCTTACCGGTCTGTACGTTTATATGTATGTATGTCTGTCTCTCTGTCTGTCCTTGTAGGCCTATCGCCGCCTTATCAAGCGCCGAGATCTCGCCATAATCAGCCGCCCTAAAGAGCAGTCGAAGAAACCCCGTGTCGACTCATCTGCCCTAATTCGCCGTCGCTAGATGTCCCCAGAATCTGGTCAGATGGAGAATCGCCTCGAAACCGACAAAGAGTAATTTAATCAGCCGTATGGCATTTAATCCAATTCTGCTAGGGCAGCGGTGATGCACAGCGGCTGGCTGAGGAGGGCTGATGCGAAGCGGCTGGCGAGGCAGGCAAAGCGTGCGGTTAAACCAGCCGGCTTAGGCTTAGTGGCTGACGGTTGGATAATGTGTGCTGCGGTGGCTGAAGATTCTCCGTCTGATGACAAAGATTAAAGAGATGGGTAATTAAGAGAACTTCTGACCGTTTCGACGCGTCAAAGATTTGGCGAGAACAGGGCAAGGGAGAGAGTGGGGGCGATAGAGAAAGGGAGAGAGAGACACACACAGACACATACAGAGACAGAGAAAGAGAAAAAAAGAGACAGACATACAGACAGAGAGAGACAGACAGAGAGAGACAGAGAGACAGAAAGAAACATAGAGAGACAGAGAGACAGAGACAGAGAGACAGAGACAGAGACAGAAAGAGAGAGAAAGAAAGACAGACAGACAGAGACAGACATACAGACAGACAGACAGACAGATAGTGCGGCTCAGGAGGCATTAGCCGTAGGAGTGTTTAGACACGGCGGATGGATGGAAGAGTCCAGGCGGAGAGGGGGATGAAAGGGAAGGAAGAACGCGGTTCTAATGGAAGTGAAAGGCGATTATGGTAAGTGGGTTAGATTATGATGCGTGAAGCCGTAGAAAATACAAGGCTGTTGTGGACCGTAAGACGCTTTATGTAGCCGAACAAGGTTAAAGGAGCCCAAAATGACACACTCGGGCAAAATGACACAGTATATACAGTCGAGTTACTTACTTACTTTCCTCCAGAACGGCAAGCGTTGCTATTTCTAGTGAACAAATTTGGTGGAGTGCACAAAAGTATTTGGTTGATGTTTCTCCTATTTGTGACATTTCGATATAATTTCATAGTTTACGACAGTCAAGGCTGCTTCAAAGGTACCTGCAGATTTTGAGTAATGTAGTGATTTGTTAAGTGTAAACATATTATGTCGATCAAGTCGCGTGCAGCTTTTAGCATGAAGCATTTCGCCGATGCTACAGCACTAGATCTCAACCCAACACCCACAGAGAGATAAAAAATGACATACAAATAAGCGGGTAATATGACATACATGTCATTTTGCCCGACATACCGGGTAAAATGACATAAGATGTGTCATTTCATCCACTGCAGTAATTATTGTCATATGCCAAGTTGTCTGTCTACACTCTCCTTGAAACCCTGCATATTGTTGATCCTTATATTCTGCAAATCTTTGTTCCATATCAATTAATTGTCTGTGACATGTTGTATACAGGATGATGAACAAGTACAATAAAAAACAGATCGCCAGAGTTAGCATACAGAAGATCTCTGCAACAAGTCAGTGGGTTGGTCCAAAGACATACACGACGTATTACAAAAACGTAATGACGTTGTATTAAAATACGACTATCCGTTTTTTGCAATGTCTGACATTCAAGTTCACTGAACGTTTGATATCTTCCTATGATGTAACGTAAAATAATTTAATCAAATACAATCAAATGTAATCTGATTCCACCTAATGCTCTCTTATGTTATCTAAAATGATATAATGCGTTCTAACCAAATGCGTTCTAATGTAACGTAATTCGATGCACTGTGATGCATATCTGGCGTAACGTAAATGTGATTATTGTTTGTAATAGGATAGGACTTAATATAATTCAATATTGATAAAGCGCCGATCTTTCGAAAGGCACTACATAAATCAGCAGCTACACTACATTAGAATTACGCTTTACTGCGTTACACAGCGGTGTTTTTGCCAACTGCGTGTTTGCGTTATCGACAATAAAGGAAGTGTCTGGTTCAAATCAGCTCGATCGATTAGCAGTCGATTTCTTGTGCACAGATTGAAGTCCAAAGACACAGGCAAAAAATCAGGCAACAGCTGATCGCCTCCTGAAGTGGATCTATCGATAGCAGCATAAACCTATTGAATATTCATGACCCTAAATATTCTGTGACAAAGAATCGGAAATTACGTGGTTTTTGGAGTTGGAAATTTGGCGAAGAGAAGGTTATTCGCGGAGAGGTATAGGCCTAAACTCAAGCAGATATTCTATGGTTAAACTGTCAATAAATAAGCTCGTGATATTCACAACACCGTTTTTCGTCAGTAAGTCGTCGTCGTGTGTTGTGCAGTTGCTTTACTGCAAAGTTCTATCTTCACTACTCAGTGCTAAGTGAGCTCATAACAAACATATTATTCAAGTTTAAATTCTTTTTAGCATTCTTTTTATCGTTTAAAAAATAACTGTATAAAGTATTATCAGTTTAAAAGAGAGTGAGTGAGCGAATGAGTCAGCGAGCGACTTGGTGTTTGAGTGAGTGTTTGATTTAGTGAGTGGTCGTGTTAGTGAGTGCTTGAGTTAGTGAGTGGGCAAGTTAGTGAGTGTTTGAGTTAGGGAGTGCTTGATTTAGTGAGTGTTCGTGTTAGTGAGTGTTTGAGTTAGTGAGTGGGCAAGTTAGTGAGTGTTTGAGTTAGGGAGTGCTTGATTTAGTGAGTGGTCGTGTTAGTGAGTGTTTGAGTTAGTGAGTGGGCGAGTTAGTGAGTGTTGAGTTGGTGAGTGCTAGATTTAATGAATGATCGAGTTGGTGAGTGCTTGAGTTAGTGAGTGGGCGAGTTAATGAATGCTCAAGGAAGTGAGAGATCGAAGGAGTGATCGATTGAGAGAGTGATCGAGGGGGAAGTGAACAGTTCAATAAATAAATTTCATACTAGCTTCTTTAAGAACAAACCAGACATTGCAGTGTCCTGCATTGGATAACCAAGTCAAAATCTGTAAATGGTCGCAGTCAAATTGAAGTCTCAAGAAATGAAAAAGAAAGGAAATTATTTTTCTACATTTATTAGGCGCCACTATCTAATGACTTAGCTTAGCATCACTCGATGGCGTTGGGCAATTGTGAGCGAAGGTCTGTACGCAGTAGTCGTCTCAGAGTAGGAAACTCGAATCCGTACTCTCCGTATTACAAGGCGTGCGATCTAACCATCTAGCTACTGTATCACACAAGTACACCAGCTTTTATTGTTTTTAGGACAAGGTTGTGTTTATGGCCATGAAGAACGATTCATACATCGGTGATAAAGCACCAACAAATAGAATGCAGGTCGACATCGTCCACCTGCATCCGTGGTCTTTCAAATCATCCAACACAGCATCGCAGCCTGATGCAGAGTTTGGGCCACCCGCTGGTAGAACTCTGCCCCGCTAGCCTCCGTCGCTGGCGAGGTCATCTCGGGTTTTTTCAAGTCAACGAACACATACAGAACATCTACGAAAACGAAGGCACTTGGAACCTGAGAGACATCGGCGCTCGATGCATAGGTGTATGAACTGCAAGCGCAACATCTCAAGAATTTCTTCGGTACAAACTAAAAGCACTTGTACCGACTACCGGCAATCAACACTGAATCTGGGTAATGTTTCAATTTTTAGACTACCATCAGTAATCGATTTTCAACTTTCCAGAAACGTTTCAAACCACAAGATCATGGCAAAGACGTCGCGTCTGCACCATCTGTTCAACTACTACACACATGTCATGCTGGAAAAAACTATTCCAGTAGATATTCACTTCACAGCGTTGATTTCCTATGCTGCAGAAGGGAACAACTTTTGAAACTTTCAGGCAATAACTAACGTGAGTCAACAAGCTACGCAAGCTCAGTGTCATATGAGAACGAATGAGGACTTTTGAGAGAATAGGGGTCAGAAATTGAATGCCAAGCATTTGGAAGGATTTCGTCAGCAACAAATTAATCATTTCACTGGGTATAAAGATACACACATTTGGACGAAGTTTTCACTTTTGTTCATTAATGTGGCCTAATACATTAGACCTCTCTAATATAATTTCTTTTAATATAATACATGACTGATTAATAAATTAATTTGTTTATCCAAGACAAAATGAACGGTAATTAAAATTGAGATATCGGTGCAACTTAACGTTAACGCCTAAATAGTTTAACTTAACTTAAGCGCCTAATTAGTTTAACTTAACTTAAGCGCCTAATTATTTTAACTTAACGTAAACCCCTAATTAGTTTAACTTAACTTAAGCGCCTAATTAGTTTAACTTAACGTAAACCCCTAATTAGTTTAACTTAACGTTAACGCCTAATTAGTTTAACTTAACGTAATCGCTTGTAAGAGTAGCCTAATTATTTAACTTCTATGCTATTTAGATAATTAGTTATTTAGCTGAGCTTCGATATACACAATTCTATTCTTATTGACATAACTGAGAATTAAAGTTGTATGTGCTTATTAAAATACGCCTATGCATTACTAAACCTGTGTTCTTGTTTATTTGGGGCAGTCTGTAAGCATGGGTCCGAATCTTGAGTTTATTTCTCTGTCCTCGAAATCTGTTCTACGTAGCAAGGCTGTTTGTAGAGCCACACCCTATGCATTAATGACAAAACGGTTTAGGTTTATCCAGCGTAGCACTCGCTATTGTTGTTTTTAAGCAAGTAGTAAGGTATCCCATATCCCACAAGTGAGACGTAGGGGAGACGCTCATTTCCTTATCTTTAGGCCTGGAGCCTGCATTGGACGAAGCCCAAGGTCCTGAACACGGGGCCAGTGCATTACAGGACTTGCCGTTTACTTCCCAGCTTACGCTGGGACCAACTTCTACTGCTTGGTGACAGAGGCACTGTTTGCGCAAACAACTTGCCCTGGATCGTTACACGGAGTCGAACCCGCAACCGCATTATCATTGACCAAACGTGTTACGGATAGACCACCGTGCCGCACCATAGTTATTTGAGGGATTAGTGAATATCGACTAGGGCGGCCATTCCACAGATGTAGAGTAAGCGATAGATTGTTGCATCATTCTTTATGGCCTGTAAATGAGTCAGTGGATTACTGTGATCGTTTTTGCGCCTCATCTCAATGGTCTTTTGCAATCAGACCACTCTTCTAAGGGGTTCGTAATCGTAAATGTATTCTCGAGATTTATACAACTCCCAAAGAAAGCTACGTCGCGGGAATTAGCTTATTCACAGGCGCTCAGTCAAAGCGATCGACAAAGAGGTAGGGTCAGATTCGATTCCAGGTCAGGATCCAAGGGTCAGGCAGATAGACTGTCATACGTCTACAGTTGGTGGTGTTTGGAATTGATAAGAGGAAGAAGAGGCTGATAAGGGGAAGAAGAGGCAAATAAGGGGAAGAAGAGGCAGATAAGGGGAAGAAGAGAAAGATAAGGGAAGAAGAGGCAGATAAGGGGAAGAAGATAGATATGTGTGTACACTGTTGATAAATGTTTTTTAAAGCCTTCATATAAGTAAAAAAAACATTAAGTTTTAGAATTATTTATTGAAACAGTTGTTGCAAATGGGCGGAAAACGCCAACCCCTTTCCAAGGACAGATCGACGGCCCAAAATTTGTACAATCATATGCGATCCGGTAAGTTCTCACACACCCCAGCCGTAGCTGGGGAGAGTTTCGCCTGCTTTCACAGGGCCAACCCTGCAAGCAAACCCAAACAAAACTCTGCACGAGTAAAGTTTTTCAGTGATTATTTTTTCATGTTGAGTTTTCAGTGATTCTTTTTTCATGTGGCGGGACCAACCGTCACGCACCCAACTATACTTATAAGCCATCGACTGTAGGTGCGAAAGTTTTATGCCAATGTCCAATCTCAACGAACTAGATTCTGCAGTGCTAATTTTTATGCTGATTGTTGATAATTTAATTTTAATCCAGGCATCCTATTGTTGAGTGTTCAGTCTGTTTAGAAGGGATGCACTGCAAGTGTTTTATGAGGATGTTATCGTAGGAATGAGCGTTTGAGATCCAGAGCAGTCGACTTATTCTTGTTGGGACGGGTTGACAGTCGAAACAAGAAGCGACCAGCGAGATCAGGAGCAACAAAAGTCTCCTCTGCCTGCTCCACTTCCATCTTCATCTCTCCGGAAATGAACCTGTAAGGCAGAGGATATAACACAACTTTCACTAGCAAATTTGTTTAAACTCATAATTCAGTGCCTCAAAGTTAATCACATTTAAGTAGTGCCAGTCCCAAGCCTGGATAAAGGAGGAGGGCGATGTCAACAGCCTTTGATGCCATAAGATGTCGTTAAACACTGGAACTATCACTATTAATCACCTTTAGTAAGAAGTGTTAAAAAAAATTTTCCTACTGACGTCAGTGGCTTTTTATGCCATTAGATGTCGTTAAACTGTGGGAATCTTAATCGCCTTTATTAGGAATAAAATGTTAATTGGAAGAACAATTATCGGCAATTATCTTGACCTGTGAATAAAATCTTTACTGCTCTATGCATGTAGTTGAACATTTACGCAGCACATTTTTACAAATTTCCAAATGCGCTGAGAACCTTAAAATTATTATTCTGCATTTATTAAGCGCCAAATATAGCCTAATGACTGAGCATTAGTCGATGGCGCTGAGCAATTGCGAGTGAAGGACTACACGGTAATCGTCTCAGGGAATCACGAACCAGTACTCGCCGCGTGACAAGCCGAGCTTTCTAACCAATCGGCTACCGTGACCTATATACAAGTAGATCAAACGGCAACCGTGACCTACATGCAAGAAAATCAATCGGCAACCGTGACCTACATACAAGCCAGCTTTCTAACCAATCGGCAACCGTGACCTATATACAAGCAGATCAATCGGCAACCGTGACCTACATACAAGCCCAGCTATCTAACCAATCGGTTACAGTGACCTACATACAAGCCGCGCGCTCTGATCAATCGGCTACCGCAGTATATTTTGAAGCAAGTATTAATTAAAATAGAATTATTAAAGTAAGCTTAGTCTAATGCACAGTTATAAAAAAAGCTTTCAAAAATTTTGTCAGCACGTTAGACTTGTGTTGTAATGTAATGACGACAATTTATATAGCATCGTAAGTAGCAGGCTGCTTCTAGGGTGCTTTACAAAGTCAAAAGTCAGCCAAGGTACTAAGAGTTATGCAGTAAATAGAATTTCAGCTGTTTTTTAAAAGAGGTTGACACTTTTGGACTCCTGAACGGATGGCGAAAGCCTATTCCATGCACGCGGACCAGCGACCCTAAAGGCCCGATCACCCAATCCGGTCTTAGTTGCCGGTACAAATACATTGGCGGACTTTGATGATCGCAGTCGCTGTCGGTTGGGGTCATCAGATAGTGGCCTGATGCTGTCTGCTAGACAGCGTGGTGCGCAGTTGTTCAGACATTTGTACACAAGAAGGCAAAGTTTGAACTTTACGCGCTATTTTGTGTTAATCAAAACTTAGCAGTTATATTTGCATATGTGGACGTGTAACATCTTCCTACGATTTAAGTAGAATATAGCTTAGGCCTAAGTCTAAACATAGCAGAATTATTCAATTGACTTCTCCGCCTATCTGCTTAGAATAATTAAACACCGTTTCTCCTTTAAACTATCCACTGGTCTGTTAAGCACGCTACATAAATCAATTAGTTAGAAAAGTAAGCCTACTTACTACGAGTCCAGATATTTCCAAGTCATCCCTTTCCATCCAAACCCCTCGACGGCAGAGAACACGGCTGCACCACCTAGAACAATAACAATAACAATAGTAACAACAATAACAATAATATTTTTGGGGTTGAAAATAATAACAATAGTCCAGATATTTCAATATTTTTCCGGCTAGTTTTAAACTCTGAGGGGTCACTTCTTCCTGGGATAGAAATATAATCTCAACCTAGTCATTCCAAAACAGTGTTCTTTCTATAAATTCTAAAAGATACAATTTTCGTAGATAAATATTCACAATTTTCCACAACTTTCGAACTGTCACCATCAGTGCATTACAGAAACCGATGCCTTCAATGCAGTTCTACTTCTAAGAAACTCTACGACTTTAAACTGAATTACCAATTTTTATAAATCTGTTGAATATGTATCGATAATGTTCCCTTATTGTGTACGGTCCGTACAGGGGGGACCTTAAATGGCGTGGCGCCCATTCAAACGGGCAGCGGTGGTGAAGGATCTCATCCAATCAATTCATTGAAAAATGAGCATGGTCAAGGCCGCATACAGTTGCTACAGAAAAACGCCTACATTTACATTTTACAATTATTAGGTTGTGCTTAGACACCTTTAAATCACTTTCATCCGAAGCTATATATTCCTTTCAATTTCGTTTAACAGGCAGCAACTGAATCTGAAGGTTTTCTAATAGGAAATGTCGACACCAACGGCCCTGGCAGCCACAAGATGTCGTTAAATATTGAATACAAGTACAAAATGCGTGGGGCCCATTCAAACAGGCAGCAGTAGGGAAGGATCTCACCCGATTAATTCATGGAAATATGAGCCGAGTAGAGGCCATACGGTCGCTAAAGAACAGAGTGTACATTTACATTTACCGAAATTGAACGCACTCGTAAGAACTTAGCATGAATCTGTTCTAACACAAAACCACATAACAAAAAGCGAGAACATAACGTACCTTTCTCCAGAGCTACTGCAGCCGACTGAGGAAGATTGCAGGCACGCGTGTACTTATAAATGCGCTGCGTTTCGTGACAAACATCACGTGGGCCCTTGAAAGATCTAGCCTATCTGGGAATTTCCTGCAACAAAATCTAGGCCCGGAATAAAAATCTATCGCGTGCGTCAACAGCGGAACGTCGTAAAGGCCTACTTAGCAACGGTTTCGACATAAACAAGCCATTGTTCATGCTGAGGCGAAGTCGGGTTTTCATTAGGGAATCCGACAATTAATGACGCATTTATTATTTATTTATATTCTTGTGCATCGCAGACGCATTTGTTATATATATATATATATATAATATACATTATTTGGTCACCTTATGCTAATGACAGCGTTTTGCAATATCAAGACACTTAATCAACGTCAATGGCAAGACATAACAGTCTGCTGCTCAGTTGAAACCGTAGTAATACCACAACAGGTGTGATCTTACCTGTAGACATTAAGATGGGGAAAAATTGCCTGCTGAATACAGTATATCTGTGGCGGATCGGTCACTAGGCAACCCTGTTGGGTAAGAGGCAGGAGTAGCTATGTCGCGCTTTAGGTAGCCGCTGAGTGCGGCGGTTCTGTGCACGGATCGGCCGCGTTAGCTGCAGAGGATTTTTAAGGAATTAAATTTTATTAAATTTACACTTATTCTGATAATAGCTTAATAATTAGGTCGTGGAAAATTCTTAGTGAAATTTTAGTAATGTAACACACGAAATTGTTGAAATTTATAGGCCATAAAATGTTTGTTTTAAGGCAAGTAATCGGTAAAAGTTAGACACCTTTATTTACGTTTTAACAAGCGCGCTAGTTATAAGCAACCCGGCGTAAACAGGAAACAGGGGCTTGAATAAAACGTGTCGCGTGCTGCAATGCCTATGTTGTGAGGGATGGTTGCGTGCCTTCACATATATGAGTTACAGTGTTTTGATATCGTTCTGTGAGCGAATTCATAGCGTATACAAATACACACACACACACACACACACACACACACATACGGACGAGGATGATGTCCGGAGAAGCCCGTGTTCGATACGGTTCCGGTTACGATACAAGACTAATCTGTGCGCTCCCGTAAGAGACCGGAAACTAACGCAGACCAAGAAAATTCCCGTAATCATAGTCCGGGTCGGTTCTCCGATAACACCGGAGTCGAAACGGGAAGATACCGACTCCTCTATATGCTTGTCACCACACACTGAACAGAGGACTGACTGAAGTGCGGGGAAGGGCCCCCTCGTGCGTAGGTCGGTACGAAGGTCCGTGTGTTTTACCGAAGGTTAGAGAGGGGACCTTCTCTTGAGTGCTCCATAGTGGTATCTATCCCCTGAAACAGTGTTGGTCGATAATTGCCAACAGAGACCTGGTACGGAAACTTACTCCGGAAGTCCTATACACGGAAATGGAGCGAGATAGTGGGAAGATGTGTCGCCCAATATCCATGTGCGTAGGGCGGAAAGACGCAGAGGCTCGTCGTAAGACTTCTCTGTTCCCGGAACCGAGAAAACGACTGGTGTCTGAAAATATTGGCGGTAACGGAGAGTTACGAGATGTAGAATTGTGGTTACGAGAAAGTCCTCCCGCAGAAAAGGGGCGACTATTGCCGGTAAAGGAACGAACCCTGTTTTGAGTAAAGGCCATCACCAGGACGTTGCCCATCCGGCGACCGCGGAAGAGGCCAAGTCGGATTCCGAGACTGAGAGTTACAGTTTTGATTCCCTTAGGGAAGAGACCCATCCTAGGCCTTCCTTGGAGAGAACAGACACTATTGAAAGAGATGATACGGGAAGGCCATTGTGCAGTGAGAGTGCAAGGGGCAGTGAGGGGTGGCTCTGAGCGCAGAACTGGGCTAGAGTTACCTCCACCCCATGAACAGTTAGCCCGACCGAGATCGCCACATATCTAGGGTTATAAGTGCTCTCTTTATCTGCGATAAACCCATGCTATGCATGAATATTTATTTAGCAATTATTTCAAGTACTGACGCATGACAGTTGTGCCTTATGTGATACGGGGAATATACAATACAATACATTACAATACAATACAATGCCGTACAATGCCATGCTATAGATTGCAATGCACTTCCTGTTTCCCTATTTCTCTCTCCGTTCCAATTCCAAACACCACCCACCGTAGACGTCTGACTGTCTGCCTGCATGCCTGATTCTTGGTTCTTGACCTGGAACCGAGTCTGACCTTCCTGCCTATCGATTTTGTTTTGACTGAGCGCCTGTGAATAAGCTGATTCCAGTGACTTAGCTTTCGTTCGGCGCTGTAAGAACCTCTTGTTTACGAACGGTTACGATACAACAGCAGTGCTAATTTAATGGACTTATTTAAAGAAATGAATTTCTGCGGGATTAGAGATGACACTGAAAACCATCAAATGCGTTTTTAGAAATATTTATTTAAACAGTTGTTGCAACTGAACGGAAAACACCAATTCCTTTCCAAGGACAGAACTAAGGCCCACTTTCTGATCATAGCGCCGTATGCGATCCGGAGAAATTTTACGAGTTCGAACCACTGCCGAAGCAGGGTCGGGTTTGAAAAGGCTTCACGCGTCAACCCTTCACACAACGATTTAAGCTGAATGTAGTTTAGGTCTAAGCCTAAACATGGTAGAATTAGCCATATGACTTCTTCGGGTAGGGCCTATTTCCTCAGATAATTTAAACAGCGTTTCTCTTTTAATCTATCCACTGGTCTGTTAAGTACGCTACATAAATCAAATATTTAAAAAAGTATGCCTACTTACTACGAGTCAAGATATTTTCCAAGTCACCCCTTTAATAAAAATAATAATAATAATAATAATAATAATAATAATAATAATAATAATAATAATAATAATAATAATAATAATAGTAAAATAATAATAAAAAAGAACTCCACCACTGCTTTGTTTGGGGGTAGTGCCAGTCCCAAGCCTGGATAAAGGAGGAGGGCGACTGCAACGGCCTTTGATGCCATAAGCTGTCGTTAACTGAGGAACTTCTTCTTCTTCAGTGACTAGAACTTCATAGCTCCAAACGATCGACGCTAACGGCCCTGGGAGCCACAAGATGTCGTTAAACAAACACGAAATAGAAATACAAATATTGGGGTTTGATTAGACACCTTTAAATCGCGTTTTTCCGACCCATATATATTCGGCAATTTATTTTCAAACTCTAGTATTAACATTTCCAAAAAGATCGACGTTAACGGCCCTGGGAGCCACAAGGTGTCGTTAAACACTGAATACAAAAAGAAACACTAAATTTTCCTTAGACACATTTAAATCGCTACAAAACTCGTCAATTTCGTTCAATCGCCAGTTCCAGACGTCGCGAGAAAAGGTCGACATTAACGGCCCTGGCAGCCAGAAGATGTCGTTAAACACAGAATACTAAAACAAAAGACGTGGTGCCCATTCAAACAGGAAGAGGTGGTGAAGGAACTCACCCGATCAATTCATTGAAAAATGAGCATGACCACGGCCATGTGGTCGCTATAGTATAGAAACACGTTTAAACTTATATTTACATTTTACAAATATTAGTTTGTTCTCAGACACCTTCAAATCACTTTCTTACAACGCTATAAATCTGTCAATTTCTTCTATTATTCTAACTCCGCCACTGCCTTGTTTTGGGGTTAGTGCCAGTCCCAAGCCTTGATAAAGGAGGAGGGCAACATCAAGGGCCTTTGATGTCACAAGGTGTCGTTAAACACTGAATACTAATAAAAATATTAGCTTATGCTTAGACATAATTAAATCGGATTTTACAGTATACATTACCCATATACATTGGCCACAAAAGAGCCATGATGGGCAGTGGAAAAAAATACAGAAATTGTATAAATCAGATATTGAAAAGAGCCTTTACGGCAACTGAGAAGATCCTTAATGGCCGCACAAGAGCCTTGATGGCCACAAAAGAGCCGCAGTGGCCAGTGGAAAAACCCAACAAGAAGTCGACAGATATGCCATCAACCAGTCAACAGAATCCCCATCGCCTGCATTTGGTCTCTCAACCAATCGTGCTGCTATCAGTAAAAAAATATATATTGCCTAAGGAAAAAATCTTAAAGGAAACGATAAGATGAAAGAAAAACTTACGATCAATGCCAAAACATTTTTCTTATCGAAGACGTCAACGGCCTTAGTTGCCATAAGATGTCAAACCCGTGGGCAAAAAGAAGAACCCAAAGTATACTCGTTAAATTCGTTCGATCGTTGTTCTCTTATTAAAATCTTTGATCTTTGGCTAAACACGTTAACATCTCTGTCAGCCAGAAGATGTCGTTAAATACTAAATACTATTACAAAAGGAGTGGTGCCCATTCGAACGGGCTGTGGTGGTGAAGGAACTGACCCGATTAATTCATTGAAAAATGAGCAGAGACGAGGCCATAGAGTCGCTATAGCAAAACGTGTACATTTACATTTAACAAAGATTTGGTTGTACTAAGACACCTTTAAATCGATTTCTTCCGATGCTATACATTGGTCAATTTCGTTTAATCGTTGGTTCCGGCTGACAACACTATTAGCATCAACAGTCCTACTGAAAGAGGTCGACGTCAACGGCCCTTTTCAGAAACAAGATGCCATTAAAAACTGAAATACTGAAGCAAAAGACGGGGCGCCCATTCAAACGGGCAGCGGTGGTGAAGGGTCTCACGCAATTTATGCATTGAAAAATGAGCATGGTCGAGGCGATAAGGTCGCTGTAAAAACATTACATTTACGTTTTACGCTTCAAGTTGGCGAAATTTCTGGTGATCTTGTTTAGACATCCGCCTTTTTCGCATACCTGACCATTGACACGTTGACCCTTTGACCTATTTATTCTCGTTGCTCTTGACTTTGCAGCTTTTCCTGTGCTTTGTTCCACTTTTCTCCGCGTCAGTTTAAGGCTTGTTTTCGTTTTTGTTTTTTGATTTTCCTACGATTTCCTCCTTTGCTTTCCCTGACAGTCGTTTTATAAGTTGCAGTTCAAATGGGCAATTATCGTCCTAACCAGTTGACAACTTAATGGCGTGCCCCCAACTCAGACAAATGCCATGGCCAGATTGCCCCATTGGGTGCAATCCGATGTTTAGATTCGCGGGCATATTAGACTGCTTTCCGTGGGGCGCGGTGGCCGATTGATTAGGGCGCTCGGCCTGAAACGCGCAGAGTACGGGTTCGAGTCTCCTCCTATGTGACGGTTACTGTTGTAGGGACCTCGAGCAAGTCCTTCACTCATTATGGCCCAGCACCATCAATTAATTATCAGTCTTTAGATAGTAGCGCTTAATAAATGCAGAAATAATAATACAACAAAACGCTATAACAAATTTTAGAAAGAAATATAGCGAAAAAAGAATATGGGTCTATTTTGTCGGCAGAAGAAGCGAAAACAATCATTATTTGATAGTTTATTTGAATGACGAAACAGATTTAATTTTATAGCATGCTTCAAATTTATTTCATTTAAGAGAAACTGAATTATAAAATTATAAGCTTTGTTAGTTTTAACAATAAGTCAAATTAATTCGCGTCTAAAAATCTAATTCATTTAAAGCTGCGTAATATTAAAACATAAACCGCCGACTCTGATTTGCGAAATAATTGCAGGAAACATTTTAATCGCAATTAAACAAACCGAAACTCTCTACAATATTACTACACGCAAAAAACATGTGGTTGTTACTGAGAAGCGATTTTGTTATCGCTTTTTAAAGAGAATGTCGTCCATAGTATGGACGCTTAAGAGGTGAGACTATTGTTTGACCTGGGTTTCACTGTGAAGAAGGGAATTTGCTCAATTCCTTCCACTCAGTTGCATTCAGTTATGATTCTAATAGCTTTGTCTGCAGTTGTTTTGGTTCACTCATACGGTCTGCGTTGGCCCAATTACGCTTTCACGACTGTCGGCATGGCTTTTGATCTTGCTCGGCACGGCTTTTGATCTTGTTCGGCATGGCTTACATGTATGATCTTTTTGGTTCATTTATACTATCGTCTACGCACGTCATTTGGAGTCTCGAATTCCACATTGGTGTTACAAACTGCTTCGCGATGCAGCGAAAGTCTTTAGCAGTTTAAATGGAATACGAGATTCCCCGAAGCAAAGATTATAAAGATATATTAATAATCTTCTAAAGTTATCTTTTTTGCCTAAAGGCTTCTTATTCTCCAGTCTCCGATTTTAGCATTTCGGTTTTAACTCTTCGGACGAGGTAAAGTTCAATAGAACCTTCTAGAGAGAACTAGTCGGCTCGAAAGAACTTTGCACCAAATGACTGCTGGGTCCAGATTTTGCCACATCGTTGTTGAAATCGATCTTGAAGGTGGACTCCACTGGACTTACGTAGACTTCGTTCAACTCCTTCGAACATCCGTTCTTTGCACATGCCAGATCCATTGCTTAAACAACACACCCATCATCCGTTAGGTTTCATAAGAAAGATAGTAAAGCATACTCTAAGTAAAGTATGCATGCCTACTTCGCTTAGGCTACGAATAACTGGTTAGCAGGTAGGTAGTTGTTAGGAAGGTAGGCAGATATAGGTAGGTTTGGGTGGGTGGCAATGGGTACGTAGTTAATGTGCGAACTCTGTACTGAGTGAGGTGAGGAAAGACTGTGTGGCGTTGCAAAGTATGGTATGATGAGGTGAAGTAATCGTAATCGTAATCTCGAGATTTCTACAGCGCCCAACGAAAGCTAAGTCGCGAGAACCAGTTTTTCACAGGCTCTCATTCAAAACAAAATCGATAGGCAGGAAGGGTTCGGTTCCAGGTCAAGATCCGAGAGTCAGGCAGACAGTAAGATAAAGATGTATCTGGTAGGGTAAAGGTATGGCATAAGATAAAGCAAGGTCAGGTCAGGGTGAAATAAAGATATGGTCATGCATAAGGTTACGGTTATGACTGCTGCAAGACTTCAACGAGAATAAAAGTTCGGATGCGACTTAGCGCATTGTTTTATAATAGCTTTTCAACTTGCTGTCAGTTTTATTTGGGAAGTAAACGGCAAGCAGGGCCGGCGCCGGAGTATTTGGCGCCCTAGGTGAACCTGTCGCACTTACCGGCAGTAAGTGCGATAACTAATTAATATTAAATTAACTAAGTTAATATAACATTCCCACAAGAATGCAGCCGAATGCTGCATCTTTAGTTTAGCCTCGTCGTCCATTTTAATCATCTATGAATCGTTATTACTTCTAAATAAAAAAATATGGCACTTATTAATTTTTAAAGTTTCGTATAATTGATTTATTAATAAATGGTGTCAAAACGGCGGCAACGTTTAAAGAAATATTTCTTTAAGTAGATTTTGTGCCGCCCCCCAGAAATATGCCGCCCTAGGCGGCCGCCTAATTCGCCTGGTGGTTAAACCGGCCCTGACGGCAAATTCTATGATGCACTGGGGCATTTACAATTTCTCTACAGAGTTTGAGATAAGATTAGATTAGAATAGAATGAAGCTCACATCGTGAGCACTCTTACTCGATCACCAATGCAGCAACGTCTTCTTCGTTAATAAAATTATTCTGTAGCACCTTTGTCTCTCAGTCTGTGAAAACTGTCAACTATTGAACCTATCTTTATATGTGACTGAATAACCTGGCCGTTAGAAAATCCACTTCCGGTGCGACTGGAAATTCCGAGATTCGTATTTGTTTAATTCAGTACAATGCTTTAGGCTCGCTCAGCCGCCTGACATAATCACACCCGATACAGAACGAATCGGAATAGAGCTTTCCTGCACTGTGCTTGGCAACGCAATGCAAAGAATGGTTGTTGATTGTTTTCTTAGTTGAAATGCTAGACAGACAGACAGACAGACAGACAGACAGACAGACAGACACACACACACACACACACAGACACACAGACAGACACAGACACAAACACAGACACACACAGACAGGCACACACAGACACACAGTCGCCAACCGCACAAAACCTAACCCTAGAAGCCTTGTGCGGTTGGAAACTTGGAAGTTTTTCGTTGTGGTTTTCCCGGAAGGTTTTGGCAAAACTTTTGGTGGTTAGACCAAAGCCTACATGTGTCCAGACAAATTTCCAGGTTTTGTGAAAACCTTCAAATTTCCAACAATTGTGACTACACTACTTTAAGAATTGTATCACCGTAATCGTAATTACGATCTCGAAATTTATAAGGCGCTACTTTATTGGGCAGGGCACCAGCTTATTCACGAGCGCTGCGTCAAGTCAGAGTGGGTTGTCCAAAGATGCCATGTGTTACAAACATAATGACGTCATATTACATGAATATCCGTTTTCACGAGACCTTTTATACCCTGTTAAAAAGTAACACAAAATAATGTAATCAAATGTAACGTAATTCCATCTAATGCTATCTAATGCAATCTAAAATGATGTAATGTTATCTAATGTGTTCCAGCGTAACGAAAAATAATGCAACGTGATGCAAATCTGGGGTAAATGTGATGCAAAATTATTGTTTGTGACAGGATAAGACTTAATTTAAGTCAATATTTGTATAGCGCCGATTCACGAAACCCCTACTGTAATCTTCGAAAGGCGCTACATAAATCAACAGTTACACTACACTAAAATCGATTACACTGTATTGCCCTACACATCGGTGTTTGCCAATTGCGTGGTTGCATTACCGACAATAAAGGAAATGTCTGGTTAAAATCAGCTCGATCGATTAGCGATCGATCTCTTCGGCACAGATCGAGAGATCGAAGCCCAAAGTCATCAATAAACAGCAGTCAACAGCTGATCACTTGAAGTGGACCTATCGATATCAGCCTAAACCCGTAAAACATTTACAGGCCTATATCTTTATACAAATCTGTATATATATTTAAGTGTAAACAAAGGTGTAATTATCTTTGGTACATATATATTTAGGCCTATTGGAAATTCCGTGCTGTTGGAATTTGGAAATTTGATGATAAAGAAGGTTATTTTGAGAGGTTATTTAAGTCCAAATTTACGTCAACAAATGTTGAAGGCGTTTTGCGAGAAATTTGCGTCGAAAAAAGTGCAGAGTTCAAACTTCTATATTGTATTGCGGGTAAGTAAATTTAAAGTTCTCAGGGTCACGAATTTTTACGTTTCTATGATGATTATTAGCTTGTGCAACAACATGAACTTAGAATGTCTAACTTAGTGAGTTAGAGAGTGAAAGAGTGTGAATTAGTCAGCCGCAAAGTGTGAATTAGAGAGTCAGATTGAGTTAGAAAGTTAACGTGTGTGATTAAGTGAGTTGCATAGTGTGAGTTAGTAAGTGGAAGATTGAGTTAGAGAGTTAATGTGTGATTTAGTGAGTTGCTTAATGAGAGTT
This sequence comes from Norana najaformis, assembly GCA_964023275.1. NCBI lineage: Eukaryota > Metazoa > Annelida > Clitellata > Crassiclitellata > Hormogastridae > Norana > Norana najaformis. The sequence continues at coordinate 25,048,830 of OZ029924.1, forward strand.
GGTGAGTTGAAGAGTAATTTAGGAATGAAAGTGTGTTATTTAGCGAGCAAAAGAGTGAGAGTATGATTTATTAATTAAATGAGCTTCTATAACTCAATCACAGAACCAGACTCTCTAGCCCATTCATTAAAAAAACTACTTAAAAAACTACGCGGTTACCTAATTCCTTTTAAAATCGATGGCAAAATTCATTGAAAAATAACAATCGTGTATTGTTTTAATAGACTACCCAAAACAAAAAAGATCAAATCAAGATGGTTGCTGTACAAAAGAACATTACTGACAATTGTGCATACATCGGTGATAAGGCACTACCAATCAAGACACAGATTGACATGGTCACACTGCGTCCGTGGTCTTTCAAATCACCCAACACAGCATCGCAGCCCGATGCAGAGTTCGGGCCACCAGCTGGTGAAACTCTGCCTTGCTAGCCTCAGTCGCTAGCGAGGTCATCTCGGGTTTAATTCAAGTCGACGAATAAAGAAGATATCCTTCTGAAACGATAAAAACTTGGAATCCGAGAGACATCGGGGTCGATGCATAGGTGTGTGCACAGCCACAGTATCAATTCTCTGAACAAGAAGCAGCCTCTGATCTTCAAATGTCCGATATATCTACAGAGTCAACGAACCGACAGTACTTCAACAACATCTGACCCAAATAACAAGCAGGTCAACTTTCAAAGCACGACGTTTAGCCATTGATCTTTGAATTCCACTACTCACGACAATGTCCCAAATATCTGTAACACTGGATCCAGACAACATTGGCCCAGAAAGGTGCTCGTCTTGAATTGTATCAACTTCTTTGTGCAGCTCGAGTTTCCAGCATGTCAACTGCCCAAGTACCAACATCATTGAATGAACTTTTCATTGTAGGCGTGTGATTCAAGCCCCAAGAGACAGGTACCTAAATCCGAGATTCACTTACCTGTCACTAGCAGGTTGCAATGAACGGCTCTTGAACGTTACATAGATGTATGGCATAGCAAAAGCTGATTTCATATAAATTTGCATATCAGCAAAGTTAAAATACTTAGTTATTAGCTACGTAGAACTGTTCTTATTTAAGCTTACGAGAATTTATATTTTAATCAAGTGGCATGCTTAATAAATATTCCTATGCATTTTTCATTCTGCGTTCTTAATTCCAGGCTACCCTTATCCGATTTGAGTCGACTAATCGCCAGTGATTAAAGCTACTCTCCCTGATCTAGCTTTCGCGTGACTCTGAGAAACATCAGCGATTTACATCAAATCACATCAAATAATAACGTAACCCTACATTTGGAGTTAACAGAAGAACTGCCCGATGCAGGAACTGAAGAACCTTATGCCGAAGAGTGCAAAAATTCTGGTGATAGATCTCTCATCACACATCTGAGTCATATCTCTCTAGATATTTCTAATATATTACTCTCTATAGCTGTTACTCTCCAAGATGGCCTCTATAGGACCTATAGGAGCTTGTGCCGGTCTGCAGAAATCGTAACCGTAATCATAAACTCGAGATTTCTATAGCGCCCAACGAAAGCTAAGTTGCGGGAACCAGCTTATTCACAGGCACTCAGTCAAAGAAAATCGATAGGCAAGAAGGGTTCAGATCCAGGTCAAGATCCAAGAGTCAGACGGTTTTAACTGTTCAAGATCCAAATGAATAGAAATTGTGGCTATAGATCTCTCATCTGATATCTAAGTGATATCTCGGTGAGCTGTAGACCAATTCTTCGTTACACTAACTTCACCACAGGTACTTTGCTGTAGGCAATATATTTCAGTGAACCCACAGCTCATCCATGCTCCACGGCTTGCAATTACTGCATCAGCCTTTCACTCAAAACTGAAAACATTCCTCTTTCACAGAACCTATCCTAACACCCCTTATTCCTCTCATCTCTCTCTGCTCCAATCCCAAAACCACCCAGCGCCGATGCCACACTGTCTCAATGTCTGACTTTTGAATTTTGATCTGGAACCGAACCCTTTTGCCTGTCAATTTTGTTTTGACTGAGCGCCTGTGAATAAGCTGGTTCCCGTGACGTGGCTTTCGTTGGGCGCTGTAGAAATCTCGAGATTACGATTACGATTCTTATCATGCAGGGTCTAGAGAATGCACAGCTGATACTTGTGGCGGTTATAGGTTTTGGCTTGCTTTCTGCCTCTCGGTACGTCTGCCTGTCAGTCTGTCTGTCCATCTATTTGTCTGTTTGTGTTCAACGTTCTTATGCTATCATTGTATACTTCATTATATTATTTACTGTATTGAAACAGTATTGTATATATATATATATATATATATATTGTTGTAACAGAACATTTATATAACGCCTCAAAAAAACTGTTACAGAGAAGGTGCTTGTCCATAACTGTTCAGAAAGCCCAATCTCAAACACAAATAACCCTAACAGCTCCTCTCCCCCTTCTGCCTATAGCTCTCTCTCTCTCTCTCTCTCTCTCTCTCTCTCTCTCTCTCTCTCTCTCTCTCTCTCTCTCTCTCTCTCTCTCTCTCTCAGTCTCCTGTCTCTGTCTCTGCATGTCTCTATCTCTGTCTGTCTCTTTCTCTGTCTGTCTATCTGTCTCTGCCTGTCTGTCTGTCTTTCTGTCTGTCTTTCTCTCTCTCTCTGGTCTTCTGGCAACCGGACTTTGTTCTTCTTATGATATCATATCTTGTAGGTAGCGCTAAAGAAATTTCGACCTTATGCATTGAGTTGCTAGAACACTAATAGATAAACACACTTTGACGCAAGTGAAAAAACATTAAGTTTTTGAATTATTTATTAGTACAGTTGTTGCAAATGAGCGGAAAACGCCAACCCCTTTCCAAGGACAGGTCGACGGCCCAAAATTTGTACAGTCATATGCGATCCGGTAAGTTCTCACACACCCCAGCCGTAGCTGGGGAGAGTTTCGCTCGCTTTCACAGGGCCAACCCCGCAAGCAAAATCCAAACAAAACTCTGCACTAGACAAGTTTTAAGTGATTTTTTGTTTCGTGTTGCGGGACCAACCTTCACGCACCCAACTATACTTATAAGCCATCGACTGTAGGTGCGAAAGTTTTATGCCAATGTCCAATCTTTTCAAAACCACAATCTGCAGTGCTAATTTTATGATGATTGGTAATAATTTAATTTTAATCGAGGCATCCTATTGTTGAGTGTTCAGTCTGTTTAGAAGAGATGCACTGCAAATGTTTTATGAGGATGTTATCGTAGGAATGAGCGTTTGAGATCCAGAGCAGTCGGCTTATTCTTGTTGGGACGGGTTGACAGTCGAAACAAGAAGCGACCAGCGAGATCAGAAGCAACAAAAGCCTCCTCTGCCTGCTCCACTTCCATCTTCATCTCTCCGGATGTGAACCTGTAAGACAGAGCATATGAACACACCTTTTACCAGCAAATTTCTTTCAACTCAGCGCCATGAGTCAGTGCCTCAAAGTTAATCATCTTCAACTCCGCCACTGCGTACTCGGGTAATGCCAGTCCCAAGGAGGACAGTGACGTCAACGGCATTTGATGCCATAAGCTGTCGTTAAACTGAGGAACTACTAATCCTTAGGAACTCCGCCACTGCCTTATTTGGGGGTAGTGCCAGTCCCAAGCCTGGATAAAGGAGGAGGGCAACGTCAACGGCCTTTGGTGCCACAAGCTGTCGTTAAACTGAGGAACTAATACTTAATCACCTTTTGGTGAGAACTCTTCCAACAAATTTTTCCTACCGACGTCAACGGCTTTTTGATGCCATAAGATGTCGTTAAATTGTGGGAACCTTAATCACCATTAATATGAATAAAAAGAGTTGATTGGAAGAACAATTCTTGCCCGCAACTATCTTCACCTGCGAATAAAATCTTTACTGTGCCATGCTGAACATTTAGGGCGTCCATAAATTACCTCACGCACCTAGGGAGTAAGGGGTTCAACATCTGTGACAATTTGTGACGAAGGGTAGGGGTGGTTAAGAAATGTGACGTCACATCATCACGTCAAGCAGTTTGGATTGCTTCGAGTTATTGTTATTAGACATTTTTAATAATTGTAATGATTCTATCAGAGCTTTTCATTTTGTGGAATGCATAATGATTGTAATAATTATACTCCCTTCATTTTTCTTCGTTCTACTATATAGTTTCAAGTATTTTTATAGCTGTAATTACGTTATTTGATAATTATAAGAAAATTTGCATATAACATTCTGGACATCTGGTTTTTTGGAGGGTGCAGAGCTTTGTGATGTCATATTTGAGGGGGGATATGACCTTTGGGACGACGTGTGACGACGGGGAGGGGATCAAAAATCGTCCTAAATTGCGTGACGTCACTTATGGACAGCTCCTTACATAGCGCATTTTAACAAATTTCAAAATGCGCTGAGAACCTTAAAAATTACTGTGCATTTATTAAGCGCCAATATATAGCCTAATGACTGAGCATCAATCGATCGAGCAACTGCGAATGAAGATCTACACAGTAACCTTCTCAGTGAATCACGAACCCGTACACTGCGCGTTATTTGGCGAGCTTTCCAACCAATCGGGTACCGCGACCTATATACAAGCCGAACGCTCTAACCAATCGGCTACCGTGACCTACATACAAGCAAAGCGCTCTAACCAATCGGCTACCGTGACCTACATACAAGCAGAGTGCTCTAACCAATCGGCTATCGCAGTATATTTTGAAGCAAGAATTTACTAAAAGAGAATTATTAAAGTATTCTAATACACATTTATAAAAAGAAAGCTTTCAAAAAATTTTCGGCACGTTAGAATTGTGTTAATCAAAACTTGGCAGTATATGTGGACGTGTAACACCTTCCTATGATTTAAGTCGAACATTGCTTAGGCCCAAGTCTAAACTAATAAAAAAAATAGGCATGATAGATTTATCCATACGACATCTCCGACTATCTCCTTAGAATAATTAAACGTTTCCCCTTTAAACTATCCACTGGCCTGGTAAGTGCGCTACATAAAACAAATAATTAGGAATGTTCGCCTACTTACTACGAGTCAAGATATTTTCCAAGCCATTCGTTTCCTCCAAACTCCTTCCCTCGACGGCAGAGAACACGGCTGCACCACCTGCAATAATAATAATAATAATAATAATAATAATAATAATAATAATAATAATAATAATAATAATAATAATAATAATAATAATAATAATAATAATAATAATAATAATAATAATAATAATTTTTGGGTTACAAATAATAACAGTCCAGATATTTCATTATTTTTTCGGATATATTTAACCCTGAGGGACCATTTCTACCTGGAGTAGAAAAATAGCCACAACCTAGCCATTCCAAAACAGTATTCTTTCTACATATTAATTTTCGCAGATAAATATTCACAATATTCCTTTGGACCGTGACTATCACTTTATGACAAAAACCGATAGACTGAATGCAATTCTGCTTCCGATAAACTCAACGACTTTAAACTGCATTATTAATTTTATAAATGTATTGGATATGTATAACCAAAATATTTTCTTTCTGCGTGCCGTCTGCGCACGGGAACCTCAAATGGCGTGGCACCTATTCAAACCGATAGCGGTGGTGAAGGATCTCACCCGATAAATTAATTTTAAAATGATCAGGGTCGAGGTCACACAGTCGCAGTAGAAAAACGTTTACATTTACATTTACAAATATTACTTTGTGCTTCGACACCTCTAAATCACTTTTTTCGACGCTATATATTCGCCAATTTCGTTCATTAACTCCATTCTGTTTGCAGTCTAGTAATACTTTATACCTGTTCACTGACTATCAGTACGAAAATACGCAGTAGTATATGGCAAACTACGATTTATGTTATGTTATGTTTGGATATAGCATAAAATTCATTCATTTAAACTTAGTTAGCAACTGAAATTGCAGTCCACTTGCTCTTTATGGAGCAAATGTGTTAACTAACTGTACAGTTTAATTGTTTGTTTGTGAAATTGCTGATTTATGACATGACTTCAACGGCTGGTGATGCCATGAGATGTCGTTGAACTGAGGATTAAAAAAACTCCGCCGGTGCAAAAAACTCCGCCACTGCGTTGTTTGTAGGTTGTGCCAGTCCCAAGCCTGGATAAAGGAGGAAGGCGACGTCAACGGCCTTTGACGCCGTAAGATGTCGTTAACCATTGGACTTACTAATAATTGTCAAATACACGTTCAATCCTGAATAAAGAACGGGTTACATTAACGGTCCAGGCAGCTACAAGATATCGCTAAACACCATGGATACTAAAACAGTATATACTAAAGTTTGCTTAGACACCTTTTAATCGCATTTGTCCGAAACTATATCAGGCCTACTCGTCAATTTTGATCGATCGTCTGTTTACCCACGGTCGACGTTAACGGCGATGATAGCCACAAGATGTCGTTAAACACTGAATATTAATACAAAAGACGTGGCGCCCATACAAACGGGCAGCGATGGTGAAGGATCCCACCCGAATAATTCATTACAAAAATGAGCGGGATCGAGGCCATACGGTCGCTATAGAAAAATTTGTACATTTACATTTACTGAATTTGAAGGCACTCATTAGACCTTAGCTAAAATCTGTTCTAATACAAAGCCATATAACAAAAAGCAAGAACATAGCATACCTTTCCCCAGATCCACTGCAGCCGACTGAGAACGATTGCAGGCACGCATGGGCTTATATGCACTGCGCTTCATGGCAGACATCACGTGGTCCCCTGGAGAAAAATCCAGCCTATGTCAGCTTCGTGCAACAGAATCTAGGCCCAGTATAAAAATCTATATCGTGCGCCAATAGCAGAATGTTGTAAAGGCCTACTTAGTAATGGTTTCTACACAAACAAGCCATCGTTCATGCAGAGGCGGAGTAGGGTTTTCATTAGAGGATTCGACAATTTTTATATACTCGCGAAATACAAAGCATCACAGGGTTGCAATCCATCTTGCGGATATTGTCAGATTAAAAATAACATACATCGTGACTTACAGCCAGACAGTTTGACTGCACTATTATGAAGACACTGGGTGTCTGGCCAGTGGCCGCAGTCGGAGTTTTCTTCAGTCAGTCAAAGTAATTGTAATCGTAGTTGCAATAGAAAATTTGTAAGTTGAATGAAGAAACGCACAGAAGAGCTCCATGTATGGCTATCGTAATCGTAATCCTAAGCTCGAGATTTCTACAACGGCCACCGAAAGCTAAGTAGCGGGAACCAGCTTATTCACAGGCGCTCAGTCAAAACAAAATCGATAGGCAGAAAGGGTTCGGTTCCAGGTCAAGATCCAGGAGCCAGGCAGGCAAGCAGTAGGACGGGTATACGGTGAATGGTTTTTGAAATTAGAGCGGGAAGAGAGAGGGGGAAGAGACAGATGTAGTTTTTTTGAATCATGCCTGTCATCGCGTGGTCAAGCAACGTGGACCAGGATCTCTGACATGATGTCAAGTGTCAGCTCTGGATAAGACTACATTGGCTGCAGGCTCTACGTGTGTGTGAGAGCCCGCCAGTGCTGGCTTTTCCAGTTATCTTAGCATTATTTGCCTATAGATAAACTTTCTGTTCTTAATGAACTTCAGCAGCACCTAGTCCAGCGTTGCAAGCAGCGCTTTTGTAAGGTATGATACTTAAACTGGCCAATATTAAGTGCAGAGAAACATACATGTGAATGTTGGTTAAGGTACAGTTGTGTCTGCTGTTACCAGACATTACTTTAGCCATTGTTATGGTCGATGGACATTCGGTACAAACGCTCAGTAGCTTTGGCAGTAACAACTCGCGTTCTCTCTCTCTCTTTATTAATATATATATATATATATATATATATATATATATATATATATATATATATATATATATATATATATATATATATATATATATATATATATATATATATATATATATATATATATATATATATATATATATATATATATATATATATATATATATATATATATTAATGCGTCAGTAACATGTGTCGATCCACTTGTCTGCGGTGCAAAAGAAATTATATTATATATATATTATATATAAGAATATACATACAAGAATATATGTATCACATATATTATATATTATACATATTATATATTATACATATTATATATTATATATATTATATATATTATATATTATATATATTATATATATAATCTTGTGAACCGCAGACAAATGGATCGCCATATGCATGCTAATGTCGCATTATTTTCTATTATAATATATATATATATATATATATTTGTGCAGCGCAGACCAGTGGGGTGTCATTTGGTAATGACGAATTTGTTATATATATGATTTATTATAATTCATATCTCTATTTATTATATATATATATATTCTTGTGCAGGGCAAACAAGTGGATCGTCATATGCTGATGACGGCGTTTTGGAATAACAAGACACTTGATCAACGTCAGTGGCAAGACATAACATTCTGCTGCTTAGTTTATACCTATAGTGATACCACAACACGGTCCTGTAGATCTGTATAGTCTAGCAACCGACCTCTCAGGCGTGTAAATGCAGGTGTCATCTTACCTGTCACAGTGCAATCTGTAGACTTTACATGTAAGATAGGAAAACATTGCCGGCTGAATACGGTATCTCTATACTCTATAGGGTTTAAGTGCACTCTATCTGCGATAAACCCATGATATGCATGAATATTTATTTAGCAATTATTTCAAGTACTGACGCATGACAGTTGTGCCTTATGTGACACGGGGAATATACAATACAATACAATGCCGTACAATGCCATCCTATAGATTGCAATGCACTTCCTCTTTCCCTATTTCTCTCTCCGTTCCAATTCCAAACACCACCCACCGTAGACGTCTGACTGTCTGTCTGCATGCCTCATTCTTGGTTCTTGACCTGGAACCGAGTCTGACCCTTCCTGCCTATCGATTTTGTTTTGACTGAGCGCCTGTGAATAAGCTGATTCCCTTGACTTAGCTTTCGTTCGGCGCTGTATGAACCTCTTGTTTACGAACGGTTACGATACAACAGCAGTGCTAATTTAATGGACTTATTTAAAGGAAGGAATATCTGCGGGATTGCCGGTGACACTGAAAACCATCAAATGCGTTTTTAGAAATATTTATTTAAACAGTTGTTGCAACTGAGCGGAAAACGCCAATTCCTTTCCAAGGACAGAACGAAGGCCCACTTTCTGATCATACAGCCGTATGCGATCCGGAAAATAAGTATGGTTCGATTGGCCTGCCGAAGCAGGGAAGGGTTTGAAATGGCTTCGCGCGTCAACCCCTCGCACAAAATCAAAAGAAACCTTAATATTAAGTTTGATTGCATTTTGTGTTAAGCTTTTGAGATTGCTTTTGAGATTTAATCTGCTTGCAAGATTCATTCTGCTTGATAGATTTACTCTGATTGCTTGATTGTTTTGTTCGATCCGTTTAACTACCCGTCACGCACCCATCTATATTTGTAAGCCAGTCGCCTGTGGAGTTAAAGTTTATACAATTTTATGCGAGTGTCCTATCTCTTCGTCTTCGAACCATAATCTGCAGTGCTAATTTTATGCTGATTGATAATAATTTAATCTTAATTGAGACAATCTATTGTTGAATGTAGAAGTGTTCAGTCTGTTTAGAAGGGATGCACTGCAAATGTTTTACAAGGATGTGTTCGTAGGAATGGGCGTTTGAGATCCAATGCAGTCGGCTTATTCTTGTTGGGACGGGTTGACAGTCGAAACAAGAAGTGACCAGCGATGATCAGGAGCAACAAAAGTCTCCTCTGCCTCCTCCTCTTCAATCTTCTCCACTGTATGTCGTAGAATACACACAACTTTCAGATGCAATCCAGTCCAACCTGCAGTATGTTATCAACTTATTTATTTATTTGCATCAATTATATTCCATTTATTCATACCTAGTAATTAACTAATTATCTGCTTATTTAACTACTTAACTAATTATATAACTAATTAACTAATTGTCTATTTATTTGTTTGCTTTAATTTTAAGTAATTAACTCTTTATCTACTTATTTAACTAATTAACTAATTATCTATTCATTTATATAATTATTTTTAAATATCCCATTTATTTCTCACAAAGTAATTTACTAATTAATTAATTAGCAACTTCTATGGCGTCGGTGTCTAATACACAAGGCTTTAACCGATGGCATGACAACAATCCAGCCGCAATACAGTTACATTACAAGATTGCAGTTCACACCAGATCTGAACATTTTACGCCAGTTTTGAGCCTTATTAACTTATTTATTAATTTATTTCTGTCATATTTTAAACAGCTTTTTATCGAGTTTATTTACCAAATGATACGGCATGGTCTCACGGTAAATTATCGGTGAGTTTAGCGTCAGTTCGGCTTTTATTCATTTGTATGTTCATTTATTTATCTCCATTATAAAGTACAGAATGAAGATCGTGGTCCAAACACAATTATCGTACCAGGGGCGCCTCGAACCTGCATGCTTCCCAAGCAGGTGAGGTGGTCGAGTAGGCTACCTGGATCTTGACTTGGAACCGAACCCTTCCTGCCTATCGATTTTGTTTTGACTGAGCGCCTGCATGTGAATAAGCTTGTTACCGCGACTGGATGCTGTAGAAATCATGAGATTACAACTACATGTACGATTACCCAAAACGTTTCGTCAGTAGGTCACTGCCTCCCCCATCTGAAACCGAACCGATACCCTTGATAAAATCATTAATGCGGATACCTGGGTTCGACTTCTGATTGACCTACCTCAAGTATTTAACAAAAAAGCTGGAAGTATCGCCAAAGTCCTTAAAAAGATATGCTTACCATCACCGTTGAGTCAAGACGTTAGAGGCAAGTCAGGCCCGGCCGCCCGTCTTCCATCTCTCCTCATACTTCTTCCAGGCAGAGGTCGCGGCCAGCAACGCCACCTACCATACGAATTAGACATACAGAATCAGCTAGAGACTTTCACTAAATAAGCAGATCTGTTCCGCCATGAGCAGCCCAGGAAATATTTGCATCCCATCTCAAGCGGCACCTTTTAAGATCTGCTCATTAGCCATGTTTCAGAGTGTAAGACAGATTCTTAATTTAAAAGACGCTATATAAATGTCTAGATACACACATACACACATGCACAATATACAACATTGAATACTAATACAACTAGTTGGTTGTGTTTAGACACCTTTAAATCTTATTTTAACGCACCTATATATAAACTTTTCTATAATTACATAAATTTTAACTCCGTCACTGCCTTGTTTGGGGGCAGTGCCAGTCCCAAGCCTGGATGAAGGAGGAGGGCGACGTCAACGGCCTTTGATGCCATAAGATGCCATAAGATTGTGTACAGAAGATTGTGTACAATTACATTTACATTTTACAAAAATCAGGTTTTGTTAAGACACCTTAAAATCGCACATTCTCGAAGCTATATAAATTTCAATTTCGTTCAATCGCTATTAGCGCCGGATCTCGCGTAAGGAATGGTCGATGTTAAAGGCCCTCGCAGTCACAGGATGTCGTTAAACATTGAATGCTAATACAACTAGTTGGTTGTGCTTAGACACCTTTTTATCGCATTGTAACCAAGCTATATACTCGTCAATTTCGTTCACTAGATGAAATTCCAAAAACACAGTCAGGACAAATTTAAATCTGCCCTAGGCAGCCATATGGTCAAATCTAATCTAAAAACTTCTATAGCGCCACTGTATTAATGCTCAAAGCTTCAGTCGATGGTCGTCGCTGCTAACAAAAATTATTGTACAAGCCAAATTCCATGGTGAGTCCGGGTCGAAACGCCTAAGAGGAGTCCAGAAGACACAGGGACAGCCTACGGAGGATATGAGTTTAAGACGTGAGTTTTAAAGATGTTGTTAAACACTGAATATTAATATAAAAGACGTGGCGCTTATTAAATCGGGCAGCGATTAAGTCAGTGAAAAATTGGCAAGGTGTAGGTCATATGGTCGCTATAGAAAAAACGGGTACATTTCCATTTACATTTTACAACTATTAGGTTGTGCTTAAACACCTTTAAAGCTCATTTTGAGGTAGCTATATATAGATATATATATTTCAATTTCATTGAATCGTTGGTGTTTGCTGAACTGTCTGCAATTATTGAAACGCTTAACTGGATTTTGACCAATGAAAACCTCGTATTGCAAAAATTTGTTATCTTTACTGGCTCGTTAAGTGCAGCCACCTTTATAAAAGAAAATAAATCTGAGTCTAGACCAAATCTTGTAATGCAGTTGTATGAAAAATTAATTTATTGAAGCACAGTAAAATAGTAATAGCATGGATTCCTAGCCACATTGGGCTGTCTGGTAATGAGGTGGCAGACTCACTGGCAAAGGAAGGCCTAGAACTTTCACAAATCAGTTCAACTCAATATATAGAATTGAGTGAAGTGTTTGCTATAATTAAAAATTATATTTTAATTAAGTGGCAAAATGAATATGATAAAGACACTAGAGGGAGTTTTTATAAAACCATCAAGCCTCTGTTTTCCACTGACATTAAGTATATGGACTGTCCTAGGAAAGTTCAAATTACTAGACTGCGTTTAGGACATATCCTAACTAACACATGGCTTAAGAAAATTAAAAAGAGCCTAACAGACTTATGTATACAGTGTCAAGTACCTGATACAATTGAACATGTATTATTATATTGTAAAAAAACAGAATATTTCATATATACTAAAACAAAAATGCCAGGAAAAGAGACTAGACTTTACTGTAAAAAACATCCTGTGTAACCGTTATCTTTACCTAGAGGTTTATAAAATCTTGATGAGCATCAACAAAGATAGAGTCATTTAAATAAAATGGATTATTCCAATGTAAATATAATCTGTAAATAATTTTCGATTGTATGTGTGATATTCTCCCTGACAAAACATTTGTGATGCAAATAAAACTAATTCTGTAATTAATATGTTTCAGCCTGTTTAAAAATTTATCTGAAAATTTTCTATATGTATATATGTAAAAATATTGTTCTGTTTTTAATGGTGAAATAATCTGTTATATGGGCCTAGAACTTACTTTTCAATAATAATAATAATTTTTAAATCTCTCTTAAACAGTTGTTTAGAATTCATTTATAAATACCGGTGCTTACTGATGGATTATACATTCAATTTATAGTACAAGTACAAACCTGTTATCGGGCCTAAAACATCACTTTATTAGTGTATAATTATTAAAGATAATGTTATGTCTTTTATACGACATGGGCCTGTGTGCCAAACTCACATTTCTGTATGTTTAACAATTTTACCTTTTGTAACATTAAGTCATTTTACTTGATAAAATACACATGGCTATACCATTTTGTTAGGACACCTCCATCTTAGTAGTAAATGGTATTGTTTGTAAACATTGCCTCCCTGTAATTGTTGCACCTACCTAATTTGTATATAGTCTTTGTTGATTTCGTTAAATATATTTTATTTCATTTGTATTTTGTGAAAAAAAGAAAAAAAGGGAAAAAACGAAAAACAAAACACCGAAAAATTACCGAAAATACATAAATACGCTAAAAAAGCCTTTATGGCAACTGAGAAGAGCCTAAATGGCCACAAAAGAGCCTTGACGGCCACAAAAGAACCTTAACGGCCACAAAAGAGACTTAAGGCCACAAAAGAGCCTTAAATGGCCACAAAACAGCCTGACGGCTACAAAAGAGCCGCAATGGCCAGTGAAAAGAAAAAATTACAGAAAATATATAAATCAGATATTGAAAAAAGGCTTTATACCAACTGAGAAGACCCTTAATGGACACACAAGAGCCATAATGGACAGTGGACAGTCTTCCAACAAGAAGAAAACCAACAAGAAGTCGACAAAGGTGCCATCAACCAGTCAACAAAACCCCCTTCGCCTGCATTTGGTCTCTCAGCCATGTCGTGCTGCAATCAGTTTTAAAAAATACATACATTACCTACGGAAACAGAAATCTTAAAGGAAACGATAATAAGAAAGAAATGAACTTATGGACAACGTCAACAACATTTTCATATCGAAGACGTCAACGGCCTTAGTTGCCATAAGATGTCGTTAAACCCATGATCGTTAGTGTTCCACTACAGTGTAAACTGTACAAATGTTTTTTTTCCAATCGACGTCAAGGGCCTTTGATGCCACACGATGTCGTTAAAAACTAATCATCGATGCACTGGAATGAGAAAAAGTCTACGTAAGCGGCCCTGGCAGCCACAAGATGTCATCAAACACTGAATACTAAAACAATATTAGGTTTTGCTCAGACACCTTTAAATCGCGTTTTTCCCGAGGCTATGTACTCGTCAATTTCGTTCATTCGTTTTTGCGATTCGGGAAATCTGTCGAAGGTAAGGTCGACGTCAACGGCCCTGGCAGCCACAAGATGTCGCTAAACAATGTAAACTATTCGCTATCGTGAAACTCCGCCACTGCCGTAAACTGGTGGTGCCCCGACCCAAACCTGGATAAAGGAGGAGGGCGACGTCAACGCCATTCAAACGGGCAGCGGTGGTGAAGAATTTCACCCCATCAATTCATTGAAAAATGAGTAGGGTCGAGGCCAGACGGTCGCTATAGAAGACCGTGTACATTGAGGCCAACATTTACATTTGAAAAAGAGAGCGATTGTGTCAATTGCAAGCTGCCTCCCTTCTAGTTATCGGAGCGCTATTTGCGAATGGATGAATTTTGTGGTCGTAATAACCTTTAATATAATTTAGTCTACTGTAGACAGCCTCTGATTAGTTTCTCCTGAAAAGAACCGGATATGGTCTTCGTACCACTGGACAACCCCACTGACTTGACTGATGCAGCCATCGTGAATAAGCTGGTGCTCTGTGCTCACCTTCTGAGTAGCGTTTTAAACCAACGCTTTATTTAAGACAATGCTCCGGCATCTTTTATCGGCTAATAAAAGTAATTTAGTTTTTAATAAAAGAATCGTGTCACTAAGCTATTTTAATTATGTAATATAATGTAACTTATTTTAATTCAATTTCAGTTATTACAACTTTACACTCTTTTCAGTGTTTTTGATTGATAAAATATAATGAAATTTTAGCACAACATTCCATAATGTTCACTTCCGGAACCTTTCTTCTAGAAAAAAGCACTGGTTTAAACAATTGAGATTTTCAAGATTACGATTATGAAGAGGCGCTATACAAATTAACGCTTACAATTACAAAAATTAAGATATTACAGTCTCTTGCGCATAATCATTACTAACCTTTAGGTCGGGCAGTCAGAGCCAGCGAGGACCGAATCCAGGCCAGCAGCGGCCTTATATAGGCTGGCGTTTCTAAAAGCCTGATATCCTTGGGCCAACTCAGAGTCGTTTAAGGCATGGGTGTATTCACTGTAAACACCGGGGGGGGGCACAATAGGCGCAGAGTACAATGGGCCCCAGTCATCTTGGTCACATACCGTGAGGCCAAAGTCTGGGCGGATCCCTAGGAGAGCTTAGACGTGATATTAAAACCATATAAGGGCCTCTGGGCGAACTACTTCTCGGATGAAATGAACCATTCGCTGGTGCATAGAT
This sequence comes from Norana najaformis, assembly GCA_964023275.1. Classification (NCBI taxonomy): domain Eukaryota; kingdom Metazoa; phylum Annelida; class Clitellata; order Crassiclitellata; family Hormogastridae; genus Norana; species Norana najaformis. Next base: position 25,064,369 of record OZ029924.1, read on the forward strand.
GTTTCAGATTGTACACACATTGCGTACACAATAGGCATATACGAGGTAAATTAAACTAAGCTACAGGTCTCGAGGTATCTGGACCTGGCATGCTCAACGAATTTAATATCTTTAACCTTAATTTTTAGGACTTCTTTCCTGTCAGCTGACAGATGGGGTGAAAATGTGCGTATAAATGTAGACGTTTTTCTACAGCGACCGTATGACCTCGACCCTGCTCATTTTGAATGAGTTATTCGGTTGAGATCATTCACCACCGCTGCCCGTTTGAATGGGCGCCACGTCTTTTGCATTATTACTCTGTGTTCAGCGACATCTTGTGGCTGCCAGGGCCGTTAACGTCGATTTTTGAGCCCGTTAGATTTCAAATTGGTCTATCGAACGAAATTGACGGTTATATGGCCTCTGGAAAATATGATTTAAAGGTGTCTAAGCACAACCCAATATTTGTATGGTATACAGTGTTGAACGACATCTTGTGACTGCCAGGACCGTTGACACCGACCTTTCGTTTGTTCAAGTCGGGAGCGCCACTGTTTCCAAAGTGGCGCTTTATAAATGTACGTTTACAATTACAATTACAATTTCGTTACGTGGTTCATCCTTTACGGCAGGCTGGTGATTTACTAAATTGACACGTATATAGCGTTGGAAAAATGCGTTTAAAGGTGTCTAAGCAAAACCTAATATTTGTATTAGTATTCAGTGTTTAACGACATCTTGTGGCTGCCAGGGCTGTTAACGGCAACCTTTCGTTATCGGTAGTAGTAGTTACTCAGTTTAACGACAGCTTATGGCATCAAAGGCTGTTGCGTTGTCCTCCTCCTTTATCCAGGCTTGGGACTGGCACTACCCCCAAACAAGGCAGTGGTGGAGTTATCGGTATGGCAGTATTGGATAGCGGTTGACCGAAATACAGCCATTTAAGGGTGTCTAAGCGCAATCTAATCTTCGTAAAATGTAAATATACACTTTTTCTATAGCGAGCATGTGGTCTCGACCCTATTAATTTGTCAATGAATTTCTATACCTGCTGCTACAGTCTGAAGTCAGCGTTAAAGACGTTGAACGGAAAGAACTCCAGTTAGTGATCTGGTGTTGGCAGCCGGCAGGATTAAGGAAGATATGAACAGGAGAAAAATGTTTTGGAAAATGCATTATTAGGAGGTAGTCTGAACGAATGAAGAGGAGACCTGTGGTTAGCGGAAGAATATTTGGGGAAGTGTATCTTCAGTGGAAGGTGGTCTGGACCATTCCGGACAGACTTAAGGGTAGAAGTGAAATGTTTGTTGAAATGTATCTTTAGTGGAAGATAGGCTGAACGTATGGGGAAAGGATTATGGGTAGGGATGACGTGTATGGAGGAGTGTATTTTCAGAGGGAGATGGTTCGAACCAGTGGGGGAATTTCCCCATTCACTTTCAAATCGCACCACGAATAGGCCTGCTACTGAATGTCATAAGCAATTCCAAGTGATAGTAAATTTCCCTTATGTTTACCAGTCGTTTGAGTGGTACTTCATGTATAATATCAAGTTGGAATTGAGTCGATCTCTTTATTCTAATTCAGAAAAGTGAGGTGTTCAGCCAATTTCTGCTTTTGATATTGTCATTGTAGATGTTCATGCTTTTGCAGATAAAACCATAGAAACGTGAATGCATTTTACAGGTTGGGGCACATTACAGATCGTTTCAAAGTTGTCAATACAATGCTGTTCACGTTCTGTTAAATAACTTGTAGACCATCGATTTATTTATTTTATGGCTTTTAATTGGATTGGATTTTATTTCGATTGGACTTAACAAGTAGATGAAGATTCCAGGCTATGGTTAAACCTGGAACAACCAACGAGAAATGCCTTCTGCATTATGATGACGGCGCTACAGAAGTATTTACAAGAGATAATGACCATGATCAGCATAACATAAAACAAAGTCTCTTATTCGTTTATTTTCAGGGAAATAATATCACAAGTAACAGATGAACAGTTTCAAAATTTCAAACGGATCCACAGATAAACAAGGAAAGTACAGAGTTTCAGTGAACTGCAAGTAACTTATATAGCGCCTAACTATGAAAACTCATCTCGCAGGCACATGAGTCTATGACATGAGGACCTACTCATGCATAGGGATATGTATCATGCTTGTGACAGATTGCCAGAGCCCGCCCTATAGAAGCAGGAAGAGTTGGACTGTGAGAATACAGGACAACTTCAAAACTGGCAACTGGTGACATATTTTCCGATCGGCATGAATATCGATTCCTCATCCGGGATCAATTTTATACATATTTCACACGCAGTTAATTAAACTACGATGTTAAAAGCCAAGACAAAAGATCGTCTTTGTTCGCTACACGCAGAGCGAAACTTGTAAATTGACCAAAAACTAACAAATTCAACTGTACAAATGATTGCCGTACAGACCACTGTAGATGTCAGTATCACTGCTACGTTGGAGGTTCACACAAGATGTCTATAGCGTTTTACAAAACAACATTTGTAATACAACAGAGCTGTTTTGTTACCTTGACGAATTTGTCAGGGTAACTACAGCGTTAAAGGTTTACACTATATTTTCTGTGCTCACATCACAGAGACAACTTGTTATTAGCACCAAAGCTAGTAGATTCAACTTAACACGTGAGTGTTATGCAGACAATGCATTTGCCAGTATAATGGTCAATACAAAACCGTCTTTGATACGATGCACGCAAAACGATGCTTGTAATCACACAAAACACTAGTCAGTTCAACTTAACAAACGAGCGCTATGTTTGTAAAGAGATCGGAGGACTGTAGCATGCGGTCGCTGCATCGAGCAACCTCACTGGAACAGCGTCCAGTTACGGCTCAGGCTAAATCCAACGTTATCAATAACAACATTGTTTCTATGACAGTCCATGGTTCTAAGCCTATATAAGTTGAAGCATTTAAACCGGTTTATTTCCGGAAAGTTCTGCAAGTACAACGGACATTACACGTAATTACGTCAATAAGTTACGACACTTACTGTTTCCGTTAGTTCTAGGACCGCATAGAAAAGCGATCTGCGATTAACTATACGGTCCAAGAACGACTGTATACGCCCAAACTAGCACAATCAATCTGTGTAGAGATTGTGGGGCTAGGCTTACGTAAATTGAGCCAAATTTCCCTCCAAGCCGTTCTACAGAAAGTTGAGCCTCATCTTGTTCTGGCGCCAGTTTTCTGTAAAGGGACTACTGTAGAACGACTCACAAACGCACATAATATGCGTTATGACCATTAAGAATGTCATCCATAGCAACTACTATAGTTCAGTAACTTCAGAAAACACTTTAGCGGCTGGAGGATTTGGCCAACTTAACACACCCCCCTATACATCTATTGGTAACATATCAGAAGCTAACTATACAGGACTAATACGACAACAATTAAAACAAATAGTAATCTCCGACAAACACGTGAATTTTGAAGTTATTTACTAGAAACGGTAAATAAAAAGTATTAAAGCGCATTTTCAATGTTGTGCAAATAATAGTTAAAAATATAAAATTGGAATTTTTGTAATAATAATAATAAGACGGACTTTATGTATTAATTTATTATTAGTTATAGAAGAACTTATAACTACTGTATATCAAGCTCTTGTGCCTGTACCGCTGTAGGCGTGATCAAAAGAAAATCGGTACAAAAAGATAATAAATAAATTAATGTATATATCTAAACATTATTTTGTGTCCGAATAACTGATCACCCATCGACGGGCAGACCCCAGCGAGAGATCATGGATTCAGCCGACAAGAGGTGATCCAGTTTTTGGACTTGGGTCCTGGTTCTGTGTCGTTTGAAATCTCCAGATGTTTCCAGATCACGAGACACTCGTCTGCGAAAGTTTTCTAGCAGATCTGCAGCACCAACATTGTGGAATAAATAATCAAAAAAATGAAAAACTTCTTCAATTCAACTTTTCATTCTTTGGTGTTCTGCCCCTAGATAGGGCCAAAGAATCCATCGACGCCACTCTTCTTTGTTGTGTGCCCTCTTCTTGACCTCTTTGTACCCCCGTCTTCTTCCTTCATCCATCACTCAAGTCCAACAGCATAATCCTTGGTCCTCCTGGCAGTTTCTTTCACTCAGTTCCTCCTTCAATCACTGTCCTCAGGAGAGAATTTCGTTTTGTTCACAATTTTTCAATTCAACAATGTAGTAAAATTCTTGGAAATGAATTATGCTACATTTTATTGGATGCCAAAAGTTTCATTAATCTCTGTTATTTGCAAATACAGTCGTGCAATAAATAAGAGAATGACACTGATTTAGAATTCATCTAATATTTAATATTGTCTTAAGTAAAATACATATAATACGAAAATTGTTGACAATCAAGCTATTATTAAATCAGTTGATATATAACTCAAAGCAGAATCAACATCAATCAATTATTCTCAATCAATCGTTCATTCATCAAGGCTCCGTTGTTCTTTGGACAATCAATCATTCGCTCATACCCATCTTCCAACCACGGACATTTCATATATTTACACATCGTAATCTTAATCCCGAGATTTCTACAGCGCCCAACAAAAGCCACGTCACGGGGACCAGCTTATTCACAGGCGCTCAGTCAAAACAAAATCGATAGGCAAAGGTGTTCGGAGACCCACCTAAACAGGTAGTTGATTGGCGTTGTATATGAAATTGAACTGATTCTGCATGGAGGAGGGTACAGTTGATTCAAGAGAAGGATACAGTTGCATCTGGAAAAGGGTACGGCTGGTTCCGTGGAAGGTTCCAGCTGCAGTGGACGATATGACCTGCAAAATGTACATTAATACCACAGAACTGTCGTCCCACCATAACTTAACAGTACGACAATAGCGCATACATTTACAGAGAATTTTGTAGCGCAGCAGAAGCATGCACGTTCTGGTCCCGATGAAGTTTTCCGTATGAGTTTTCGAATGATGACCATAGGTGCAAGTACTCAAAGATCAAATCGCAGTAGATGGAATCAGATATGATTGAAACAGGTCATGTAAAATCAGACCAGATCGCATCAGATCCGATCATATAAGATCTGATCGTGTCTCTGAACTGTTTTCTTCCAGCGGTGTCATATGAAAGTGCATCGATGATTATGATCGAAAAAGATCAGATCGCATCATTTAGGATCGATTCAGATTAGATCGAATCGTGTCGATCAATTACATGGATTGGCCTCTGATTTTCAACTGGATTTTAAATCTGCCGCTACCCTACTTGGGTAATTGTAATTGTAATTTGAGATTTATGAAGCACCTCTTAGAGGAAAAAACTCAACAGAGGTGCTTCCGACCCGCAAAAGTAAAATCATTGTTGAACAGTACAGTCTTCAGGCGTCTGCGGAATACTGAGAGGGGGAGAGAAAGGTGCTCAGTTCTCGAGGATGGTGCCAGTTCCAAACCTAGATAAAGGAGGAGGGTGAACTTAATCATTTTTGTTCTGATACAGCGTCGTTAAACAGAAACTACACCCAATATACAATCGGATTTGACTTTTAACTCAATTTTGCTGAAAAGCATACGTCATCAGGTGCTTCATTTGGCAGTCGAAACTGAGACCCGATGATATAATTAATATCATAGCTGCTGGTTCTCTTACCTCATGAAACGGTCTCCGTAATTCTGTTCTTTCCATTGCGGGACACTGCTTTTCCTGCTTCATTTCCATGCACGACACAGAACCAGGACGTCGAATTCCGCCGCCAGGGTCCTTATGTATTCCTCGACTTGCTGACGTCATTAGCCTACTGCAGGCCTATTTATTTCTTGAGACGTGGCAGATATGGATTTGCTGCCCACTTTATGTCCTCGTTTAGTCACAGAGCTGGTGACATTGTGCTTTGACCGCCTTATTGTTTGGGAGAGAGTACTAGATGTACTTGCGTATAACTTGTGGTATCAGCCAAATATGACTAATTGTTGTAATCGAGTTCAACTTTAGCATAGATAAGCTTCTCTGATAAGAACCAAATATTTAGGTCTGGACAAGCAATTCTTGACTAAGCTGAGAACTTCGGTCGCCACGTTATGGCGCAGTTAAGTTCTACGAGACGTTAAGACTCAACTGTCTCAACTTCCATGCCCACCCACTGTAACCTGGTTTCTTGTTGTAATTGTAATTGTAATCTGACATTTATAAAGCGCCACTTCAAGAATAGACTCATCAGAAGCGCTCCCGACCCGAACCAGTGAGACCACTGGCAAATAATACAGACTTCAGGCGCTTGCGAAACTGCGGAAGAGACAAACTGAGGAATACTAGCCGGAGCTCTCGGGAAAAGCGATTCCAGCTATTGGGTCCAACATAGGCAAAGCTTCTAGACAGCGCTGTTCCCCTCACCTGTTGAATTACAGCTGGCCTTCTGCAATGAATTATGGTTAGGAATTCACTGCCCAGAACACTACGTTCTGTCAGTTCTCTGATCTCATCCAGGCTGAACTTAAGACCTGTTTCAACTTGCTTACCAACCGCTGCCTACCTTCTTGTGTCCCTGGCCTTCTCTAATGATTATGGTTTCTGATTTCTGTTTTGTTGAACCGACCACCGATTGACGCCTTACTTGCTATGACAATTGCAATAGCTTAGCTTAGTCGTTAGGGTAGTTTAAGCAATGCTGGTGATCCACAAAATGGTCTACTGTCTACGGGCGTATCTTGTCAGCCGCTCCACAGTTGACGAATGGCGCCCTGTCATTGTATGTGTGTCTGTCTGTCTGTCTGACGTTGTCTGTCAGCGTGTGTCTGTGTGTGTCTGTGTCTCTTTCTGTCTGTCTGTCTATCTGTCTGTTTGTATGTCTGTTAATGTTGGTGCTCTACAAAATGGGACACTGTTAATCGGGCGTATTCTTGTTGTCAGCCTCTTCACAGTTGACGAATGGCTCCTTGCCATTGTCTGTATCTATGTGTGTCTATGTCTGCTGCCTGTCTGTCTGTCTGTCTGTCTGTCTGTCTGTCTGTCTGTCTGTCAATGTAGGTGCTGTACAAAGTGGGACACTCA